>JBAJNP010007230.1:2023-14453 GCA_036877545.1 Yasuhikotakia modesta | reverse complement strand
AGATGTCATGTCTCTCTGTTTAATTAGATAAGAGTTAGGACACACACACACACACACACACACACACACACACACACACAGCGGTTATGTAAACACTGTCTTGCTCAGCTGTTCTTCAAATAATGTCCATTATAGCTTGTAGGAGTTTTGTATTGTGATGGAGTTAACATTTCTTGCATCTCTGTACAGCAGAACTCACAGAAACCAACTCTCACTAATGACACCAAAGACAAGGAGTACAAGTCACATGACCTGCCCCAGCGCCAATCGCTGCAGCCGGCAGAAACCTGCCCCATCGCCCGCAGAGCCAAACGCACAGAGGTGAACGCATCTCTCCTCTCTCCTGAACTCTCTCTCATCCATGTTTATTTATGTTTCTAATGTACACTTACTGTAAGTAGATTTATATAATGTATACTTGATGTACTTTCTTCTTCTAGCAAAACTTGAACTCTGAATTGTATAAAATAATATGCTGCTCAAAATCTCAGGCACCATTCACTGCCAAACTCTGTGTTCTGCTGAAAGTCATAAACATCCAGGATGTTTGTATAAAACTTTAATTTTTTAATTGTTAATTTTTTTAATTAATTTTTTGTATTGTTTCTCTCAATAGGGTCGATGTTTCAGATCAGAACAAGGTGACGTGTGTGAAAACAAACCCAACTTGAGGCGAAGGATGGGCTTGTGTGTGGTACCAGAACCCGTTTCAGAACCATGTATGTTTTATGTCACTATTTAGTTTCATTTCAGTTTCTGTCTTTTTACTTACCGCACATTTTTCCCAGGGAAAGATACTCCAGTCCAGGTGAAACAGGAACCGGTTGAGTCGACACCTGAAGGTGAAAAATCCAAGGTGAGATCCGAGGTCACAGGACAGATGAAACTCTGCACTGCGTGTGTGTAATGCTGTTTATTTTACACAGGTGGAGCAGTACTTGTGTTTGGCATGCGGGGGTGGAGGTGATGAAGATCGACTCTTGCTGTGTGACGGGTGTGATGACAGCTACCACACCTTCTGTCTGATCCCGCCCCTTCATGAGGTCCCCAAAGGTGATTGGAGATGCCCCCAGTGCTTGGCTCAGGTAAGCCACGCATCTTCTGTGATGAAACAGAGTGTGTTAGTCACATGATTGTTTTGACCTCATGCAACATTAACATATGACGTTTGCTTAACACATGTACAAAGTCACATAGTAATTCTTAGATGTTATTTTCCTGTGTGAAGAGACTTTAAACCAGCATAACAAAAATGTTTCTGGAGGAAATGTTTATGGTGGCCTGTTCGTTCAGTGTTCCTTATTGTTGGCATTTATATATTGTCCCTGTAGGAGTGTGGGAAGCCACAGGTGGCGTTCGGGTTCGAGCAAGCCTCCAGAGATTACACCCTCCGCACTTTCGGGGATATGGCAGACTCGTTCAAGTCCGACTACTTTAACATGCCTGTTCACGTATGTTTAATTCTGACACTTTGATGTGACGCTCGTGTAAATAAGCGATGGTTTGAGCGACTGGTTTTATTGTTGGGCAGATGGTTCCCACAGAGCTGGTGGAGAAAGAGTTCTGGCGTCTGGTTAGCACCATTGAGGAGGACGTCACGGTGGAGTACGGCGCCGACATCGCCTCAAAAGACTTCGGAAGCGGTTTTCCCGTTAAAAACGGCACCTTTAAAGTCTCGCCGGAGGACGAGGTGCTACAGCACTCTGAAGCATCTGATTCTCACCTGTATGGAAGTACAGAAGACTCATTAAAACATTCCTGTTTCATTTTGTCCAGGATTATCTGAGCAGCGGCTGGAATCTGAACAACATGCCGGTGTTGGAGGCGTCGGTGCTGACTCACGTCACGGCTGACATCTGTGGCATGAAGCTCCCTTGGCTGTACGTGGGCATGTGCTTCTCCTCCTTCTGCTGGCATATTGAGGACCATTGGAGTTACTCCATCAACTACCTGCACTGGTACTCCACCCTCCCCGTCTCTATTAAATTACGGTTCCTCTGCTGTTAAAAGGATTGAATCTTCTCTTCATTAATCTTAGTTTATGTTACATGTTGTGCGTTCAGACTGTTCATTTAATCATTCCCTGGAAATCGAGTTGAGGAACATCTGATGTCTCTGAGATATTCTGTGAGGTCTTTTTTTTTGTTTTGTAGGGGCGAGCCGAAGACGTGGTACGGGGCTCCTGGCTACGCTGCAGAGCAGTTGGAAGACGTGATGAAGAAAGTGGCTCCTGAACTCTTTGAGTCCCAGCCGGATCTTCTTCACCAGCTGGTCACCATTGTGAACCCAAATCTCCTCATGGATCATGGAGTACCGGTGAGTGGCAGATTTGTGGACGACACAGACTCCCATGAAACAGAACTAATGTTTCCTGCTTTCTGGTGTAGATTTATCGCACAAACCAGTGTGCCGGTGAGTTTGTCATTACGTTCCCGAGGGCCTATCACAGCGGATTCAACCAGGGCTTTAACTTTGCTGAGGCTGTCAACTTCTGCACAGCAGACTGGGTAAACACACAAACATTACATTACCAAACCTGATGATTCACCTTCTATCAGATAACCATAAAATCTTATCATTGAGACAGAAATTTAGGGCAGGACATTTTGTCCGAACCAGACTGAACGTGAGTTTGCTGAAATAACGTCTGTATATTATCCAACAGAGGAACATGTAATTACATTTTCAGATTGAATATATGAATTCAGACGCTTAGACAATTTCTCTCTTTTTGAAATAATGTAAACAATTGTGTCTTAAATGTTGTCAATTTTGATTTCATTTTAAAAGCTAACAGCTTCATTGAAATGTTGTGTTTCAGTTGCCTCTGGGCCGTCAGTGCATTGAGCACTACAGATCTCTGAACAGATACTGTGTTTTCTCCCATGATGAGATGATCTGCGGTATCGCCATCAAAGCAGACAATCTGGAGCTGGAACTGGCCTGTGCCGTCCAGAAGGACATCAGTGTGATGATTCAGGAGGAAAAGGAGCTCCGTGAGAGGGTTTACAAACTGGTGGGTCACTGTCATGTCAGTACAAACCTGTACGACTTCTGTGAAACACACAGAAGATATTTTACTTCTATCGTATGGACACAAAACTACAGAGACATTTTTCAAAATATCTTTTTTTGTTTCCCACACAATTAAAAAGCTTTAGTAACATCTTTTAGTTGCTGTTTGTCTTTGTGTCTGTGTGTATTTGTGTCACTGATTGGATCATTGTGTTCCTGTGCTTCTGTAGGGTGTGTGGCACTCTCAGCAGGTTGATTATGATCTCCTGCCGGATGAGGAGAGACAGTGTGTGAAGTGCCGGACCACCTGTTACCTGTCTGCCATCACCTGCCCCTGCAGCCGTGAGCAGCTGGTGTGTCTGCACCACACGCAGGACCTCTGCAGCTGCCCGGCCAGCAGCTACACGCTCAAGTGAGGGTTTGCAAACTCACGAGGGCAAGACATTTACTCACTTTTATCCTATATTAACGCTTCTCTTTGCTTGCGCAGCTATAAATACACCCTCGCCGACCTGAAACCGTTTCTCCAGGCTGTGGCATCTCGTGCCGAGTCTTATGATGACTGGGCATCCAAAGTTAACAAGATACTGAGCGCAGATCAGGACAATAAAAGCGGTGAGTTGTGACCACAGTACGGTTGTTTCATGGTCTCAGTGAGATTTTGTTTGGCTTAAAGAACTTTATTCTCCATCATTAGATTTGGAGGATCTTCGCACGTTGGTGGGAGAAGCAGAGAAGAAGATGTATCCTGACACTGATCTGCTAAACCATCTGAGGCAGATCATCCAGAGCGCAGAAAGAAGTTCTTCAATGGCCCAACAACTTCTCAACGGCAAGAGACAGACGAGGTAAATTTAGAATTAAAACTCCACAGACCTGCAGAGTGTAGCTCTGATCTACTGCAACACCTGCCTGGTGTTTCTGTCAGTCCCCAAGATCTTGTTTGTCTTCAGGTGTTTGAGCTAAATTCTGCATCTCTGTGGACCTCACTGGAGACTTCTGGTCTTGGTGATTCACCTAGACTAGATTAGAGCAGATGGTGATCTCTTGTTTCTGTCTTGATTGGTTAACAGGTATCGCTCTGGAGGTGGAAAATCTCAGAACCAGCTCACAGTAGAAGAACTGAGATTGTTTGTCAGTCAGCTGTATGATCTGCCCTGTACCGTTCGACAGGCTCCTTTCCTAAAGGTATTCATCAGCACAACATACTGTCCTACATGTGCTGGTCTTAAATGTTCCTCACTCGTTCCTTCTGCTGTATCTTCAGGCTCTTCTGAGCCGTGTTGAGCAGTTCCAGCAGCAGAGCTCGGATCTCCTTGCGGAGAACATGCCGGGTTCCTCTGCCCTCCAGAATCTCCTGGATGAAGGTGCAGGCCTGGATGTGGAGCTGCCTCAGCTGGCAGTGTTGAGGCAGAGGCTGGAGCAGGCCCGCTGGGTCGAGGCTGTCCAGCAAGCCAGCGATCAGCCGGCCAGCCTCAGCCTGGACTGCATGAGGAGGCTCATAGATCAGGGGGTGGGTCTGGCACCTCATGCCTGTGTGGAAAGAACCATGGCCCGCTTACAGGAGTTGCTCACTGTCTGTGAACATTGGGAGGAGAAAGCTCACAACATGCTGACGGCGCGGTGAGTTGATTTGGACGTTGTATTGTATACAGTATACTAACATTGTATACAGACCAAATATAATGATTTAATCAAACAATATGTGGACCTGAAGCTTTCACAAAAAAACGGACTCACAGTAGTTTCATGAAACTTTGGTAACACTGTTTTTTGATGTATTTATAGTTCGAAGTTCTATAACATCTGATGAGTTTCACACATTAGCATCAGAGAGCTTTTGGCAGTTTAGTTTTGACGGTTTGTGCAACAAAATTATATGCAAATTGGCCGTGTTTTACTTGCAAATAGTTTTTGGCCTATTTTGATATAATGGCCACTCCCACTGAGCGTGGTATGCTGTAAAAAGCTACATGATTGGTTTAGCCAGCTCTGATGAAGTTAAATGTGTTGTTTTTTTTTATTTCAGACCTCGTCACAGCATTGAGGCTCTTGAAGCAGCTGTACAGGAAGTGAACAGTATCCCAGCATTCCTGCCCGGCTGTCTTCAGCTCAAAGACTGTGTGAGCAGAGCCAGAGAGTGGATACAAGAGGCAGAAGCTCTTCAGGTGTGTTTCTGTGTAATGATGAACGTTGTTCTCATCGCTGAGATCTCGCTCGGCTCATGCGTGATCTTCTGCAGGCTGGAGGTCTTGTTCCTGTTCTTTCCTCCCTCACTGAACTTGTGTCAAGAGCCAGAGGAATCGCAGTAATGCTGGAACCCTTGAGCCGGCTGGAGAGTTTAGTGTTTGAGGTTCAAGCCTGGAAGGAGAGCGCCGCCCAAACGTTCCTCCTGAGGAACTCCTCCCACTCTCTGCTTGAGGTACAGCTGCTGTCACGTCTGTACAGCTGCAGTCTGTAACTGTTTGGGTTCAACTGAACCAAAATCAGATACTGAGCAAATGCGGAACAGATCAGTTTTCAAGCGTTTGGTGTTTATTAATTTGAGTGTGTTTGTTTTTTTTAAGGTTCTGTGTCCTAGATGTGAGACTGGAATTCAGAAGTCAAAGTCTAGAAAAGTCAAGGACGTCTCGCCTTGCAAGAAATCTGATGTGAAACTGGATTCTCTGTGTGATGTTGAAAGAGCTCTTTCTACAAGCAAAGACACAGCCTCCGCAGTACGTCCATCCTGCCCTGCTGTTATTTTCAGTGAGTAATACTTTCTGTGTCAAGGGTTTTATCATTGAACACTTTGTGTTTTTGTTTGTCTTCTGACAGATGGCCACTCTGAACGATGTACGTCAGAAGGAGTTGGAGAGTCTGTCCATCTTAAGAACCTTGAATGAGTCAAAACTTCAGTCTTCAGCCAGCAGCCTGGCTCCCACTGTGTGTTTGTGTCACACCGTCCCTGCCGGCCCAATGCTGCAGTGTGAACTCTGTCGAGACGTCTACCACAGCGGCTGTGTGACGGGGTTTACAGACATTCCGGCGGGACAGCCATGGCTTTGTCCGCTCTGCAGGCGGTCAGAGAAGCCCCCTCTGGAGAAAGTTCTGCCCCTGCTGGCTTCCTTACAGAGGATTCGAGTGCGTCTTCCGGAGGGCGATGCCCTGAGATACGTGATTGAGAGAACCGTGCGCTGGCAGCACAAAGCGCAGCAGGTTTCTCCTCCAGCGCAGATTTCTACTGGAAAAGTGAGCTTTGCATGTCATTCGTATCTTTATAAAGTAGCACAATCTTTTCATTTAACTTCTAATGACAGTTTTCAATGAATTCTAAACTTGCTTTCCTGCAGAGGAGCCACATTTCTGGAACTGCATCATCTCACACACAGGATGGAGGCGTGGGTTCGTTCCACATGCTACATCCGTGCATCCCATTGGATGGTGGGTGAACAGCAGGGCTCACTGACAGAGATCATAGATGTTGTTTGTTTCAGCTTGTGATATCTGAGGTTGTGTTGCAGGCCTAGGCACCGAGCTGGAGGAGCTGTTGGTGGAAGGTCTTCTCCTGCAGGTGAACTTGCCTGAACTCCAGCAGCTCTACAGCAACCTGCTCAGCAGGTTCTCTCCATCCCAGCATTCCCTGCAGAGCAGTGAACACGATCACCAGTATTATATCGCCCAGGACAGAAGCCCACCTCACAGAAGCCCACCTCACAGCAAAGCACAGGTGAAGAACCGTCCCAGCGCTCTTACAAATGTATCTGCTTACAAAATAGTCAAAGGTGCTGGAACAAATTATCTTATGGAGATTTCCATGGTCCTGAATGAAACCTTTTTTGTCTAGGATGGAGTTCCAGATATCAGAAAGGAACCCGAGAAGATTGAGAAGAACACCAAAAGGCGCCTTGAGAAGGAGAACCTGGAACACAGAGACAAGATAAAGAAGCCCAGGAAGAAGAAGCCCAAGATGAACAAAGAAAGGAGAAGAGAGGAGAAAAGAACCATCTCTCCCTCCAACTCTCTCTCAGATCCATCACACTCAGACTCTGAGGAGGACTGGTCCGTGTGCTCGGCAAACAGATGTCAGCAGCCAGAGGGAAACGAGGTGAGCTCCAGCAGTAAAAGTTAGTAAATTCTCAGAGTTCTTTGGTTGTTCTGTCTGAAGACTGAACATTCTCCCGTTCCTCAGGTAAACTGGGTCCAGTGTGATGGCAGATGTAACCAGTGGTTCCACCAGGTTTGCGTGGGGGTGTCTGCTGAGCAGGCGGAGACAGAAGATTACATCTGCATCAGCTGCTCCATAAACGGTTTGACAGAATGATAAAAAACTGTTCTGGTGAAGGATGATCTCAAAGCTCCTCATTTTGCACATGAATTAAAGCACCAAGAATCAGATGATTTCCTCTCTTGAGAACCCGACCTGTTTCCCCCGGTGCTACTGCCTTCCTTATGGACTGTTAACTAAACCTGTATGACTTCTGCTGTTTCATTTTGTTTCTCTTGTGTTTCTGAAGATTCTGGAACATTTTCTTCTAGAGAACGTGATGCATAGACGTACCTCAGGGGTTTCCATCCCATAATACAAAACAACAGGGACCTGCGCGCTCCCTCAGTGTATTTGTGTTCATATTTATTTCTTTCCCCAGTCACCGCTATGATTTTGAATGTGAATTTATGAGTTGACATCGATCTGGTTCATTTACAACCGAATGATATGAATTGGACTGAACAAAATGGTCTAAACTTATTTTTGGAACCCGCTGTTTTGGTACACGTGTCGAATAATATGGAATATTATTTATTTATCCCAGCAATAACTCGACTGGTAACCCTTCTTTTCTGCTCTGATCAGCTAGAGATGTTTGTAGGGACCCTGGTGGAGGTGTAGCAGACAGGAGATGAAGCTGTGTGAGAAACACTTTGTGATGTTTACTGTGGCTTTCTTTAAAACTCACAGATTTTCTGATGTTTATTCAGTTGTGGAATAAAACAGTTTGTTCTCACCTATAAATACTACTTAATAGTGCTCAGAGTTTGTCTTTATTCATGTTTACAGCTGCTAACATTAACGTCTGTGTCTGTCACCGTCTCTTTACACAAATAAAATTGCAGTTACTGTACGTGCTTTTCTTCACATGTTGAGGCCAGACTGACATTAATGGTCCATATTGCATCGGTGCGTAAAGTAAATGTGTTGTGAATATATGAGGAGTTTTATTACTGGGAGGAACAACATGAATTTACTGGGATGTAAAAGAGAGAGAGGGTAAAATGATGGATTTAAAGGAGATGTTGCAGTTTTTAAAGAGACTGAGAAATGATTTGCAGTGTCTCAAAATGTGTAAAGGAAGAAACTTATTAAAATCATTCATGTTGTTTGTCTTCACACTGATGAAGAATAATCCAGTGTTGCTATGGTGATTAGTTTATTCCAGTGCATTTCAAAATAAAAGACCTATGAGGGGCTTATATTTAATATTAAAGTTACGTATAAAGTTATATGTCTGTGTGACGTAAATATTAATGTTTTTAAACAAATGCTGATTTATTTCATTGCTGGATCTGTAACATTGTAAAATTGATCATTATGGTTTGATCAGGCGTCGTGTCACAAGATAAAAACGCAATTGAGAGATTCAGTGAAATAACTTAATATGCAGCAATAAATCACCTTAAACTTTAATGCAATATAATGATTAATATCCAAATCATCATTTCTCTAAATGTAACCCGTTCAGAGGGACAGAAAGACACAGAACTGGATGAAACGTATGTGGCCGGTTGAGGAGGAGGTACCGGCGGCGCGTCACCGGCGCGCGTCGCGTGTTGATCGCGGAGCTGCGTGATTCTGCGGGACTCGAACCTTCATCCGCACGGCGCGGATGTGACTGTTTTCCGCGGCAGCATGTCTTTCTACGGCGCGGCGGTAGCGGCTCTCTGTGTTGTTGTCTCCGCTTGGCAGGGTGAGAGGATCGGTCTGGTTCTTACTGCGGGCCTTCATATGAACTCCTGCAGAACAGATTCAGCTGCTAGTATTATTATCCTGTTTAATGCATTAATAATTAATGCAAAATTATCCTGTTTACGTAACATTGTAAACAATCTTCTATTGTTGAACGTTATTGTAGGTTATGACTGTATTATAGCTTTTGTCTTTATAATGTAACATATATGCATATAAACGATGCATGATATCACTGACTACCAGCTAATCCAACAGCTCAGGCCTTAAACATCTGCTTAATCCAACCATATTTGTTTATGCATATAAAAGCAAAAAATCACATTTCCTGAGCTGTTTTGATGGTGTTTGAATAGAGAAAGATGGTTTAGAGATTTAACTGTGTGCAGTGTTGAGTAGATATGAGTGGTGTGTTTGTCTGTGCTCAGTCAGGGCAGATGAGGACTGTCTGTGGTACGTGGATAAAAACGGGACCTGGCACAATGGCTTTGACTGTCCACTCATAACCTTCTGCTGTGGGAACTGCCATCGCCGGTTCTGCTGCCTGGACGGATTCAAGATGATCACGGAGGCGGGACAGAAACGCTGTATTCTGTTCCATCTCAGGTATGACAACATATACAGACGGCGAGGCCTGACAGCTTCCTTAATCTGGCTCAGACTGCTGACATGTATTAAACGTTTTGCTAAAGTGTTAAAAGCTGAATGACATCAGTGGTTCCTGTGCTCTCAGCCCCTCCACTATAGCCGGTATCGCCTCCTCCATCCTCCTCTTTGTGGCTGCCATAGCAACCATGGTGTGTTGTTTCATGTGTTCGTGTTGTTACCTGTACCAGCGCCGGCAGCAGCGGGGCCGAACACCTTATGAAGGTAAAACCACAGTCTATCCTGAATTTACCGACTTGTGTTTAAATGTGTTAAAATGCATGAGAAAACAGAAAACAAACAAATCTGTACTGCAAAGACTGCAAAAATGTGTTTGTTTCTGTGCAGCTGTTTGTTTACTTATTTAACCAGCAGCTTCTTGCAGTGAAAATGCATCAAAAGAGATGCATGCATGCGTGAGCAACAGAAAGAAAATCCCCTGCTAACATGAGTGTCATTTTCAGCTCAGCACATCCCCATGGCCAGTTATCCCGTGGAGCCCATGTATGATGCTTATGGCAAACCCATCGGACATCCTGATTATCCTGGTTATCCGATGGTCCCGCAGTATCCCGGAATTCCTCACCCGTATCCCATGATGCCCCCGGGTCCTTATCCCCCCAATCCTCAAACAGGTAAACCTTCAAAAATGATCAATATAGAATCATAAACTCTGTTTATTAAGTTCATACATTTGACATCTGTGAGGTTTAATAGAAGTAGCAGTTGTTGAAAAGCGTTTGTTTTGCGCTCTAGTGATGTTTTGGAAACATTTCTTCAGCTGTATCTGTTGTTTTTTTCAGCTCCTCCTCCATATTCACCCCCTCAGTACCCCGGGCACTGAGAGGGTCTCGTTCAGCGACCCCCGGGGCTTCTGCTTGTGTCTCCTGTATGAGAAGAACTAGTTGATTTGTTGTGTATTTCCAGATTAATTTGTGGAGTAACGCATGAGATGGTTTGGATCATTTCATTATTTGATGTGCAGCTTCCACAAACTAATCGGTGACACTTTCTCCTGCCTAAATCCAGCCACTCACAGACTTAAATACTGACTGGAGCGCTTTGCTTTTGTGCCATTGTTTTCTCAAACTCTCCGCAACGGAAAATGACCTAAAACACACAGACAGGACGAGAGGTTGATGGTTTGGACTCATCCGGGAAACGCTTGTGCGTCTCTTTCTGCTCGTTCACTTCAAGTGTAATAATTTATCTGTTAGTCCATGCATGTCACAGACATCATTAGCGTAAAATCCTGCTTTTCATGTGTACAAAAATCGTGTCAGTTATCAAGCAGCATGTAAATACGAGACATCTGGAGTTAATGTGAAAATTTCCCCCAAAATACAAAAACTCTGTTTTCTCACCCTTTTGTCACTCCAGACCTACATGACGCTGTTCTTCTGAGCAACACACAGAAGGTATTTTGAGTCTCAGTGATTATTGTCTGTAACACAGAAGTCAATGGCTGCTGCTGTTTGCTTACCAACATACTTTAAAATATCTTCTTTTGTTTTTATCAGAAGCAAAAAAATGTCAGACATGTTTGGAAAGACAAACTTGTTTATATGAATTTCTGTGACATCATCTCTCCTACAGCTGCATGCATTAGATGAAACATCAGGTTATAGCTGGTGGAGAATTATTCTGTTCTCAGATGTGGGTTCAGGTTAAGATGTAAGTGAAGCATGACTTTAATTATCACATACAACCCAGAGCTGGATGAAGGGAATCGGCTGTAACTGAATCTCATGTTCTTACAGATGCAGAAACACTTTAATGTAAATGAAGAACGTTGTGATTGTTTTGATTTTGTAATAGTTTGTACAACCTCCTCATCTCACATCAGTGGTGCTTCATCTGCCGTTTAAAGAACATGTAAGTTGTTTATATTAATGTATAGTTAACAGTGTTGTTTTGTTTTATTCTGTACAGCATATATAATGTATAATATCATGACTATGTGCAACTAAGTGTCTACTAAGGATGCATAAGAGACATTTTTACAATGTGAAAGATTAACAGGTATTTTAAACTTGTTTGGGGAACAACATCAGTGATTCCTCTAGAAGAGAACTGGACCACTAAACAGGGTGTGTTGTGTGCATCTCCTTTTACAATAAAGACGGACTCGACTTTAAAAGTCTAAGTTGCATCACTGAACCTGAGAATTACTTTATATGCATCAGCTGTGTTTGTCATCCCAACCTCTTGTGTTTGTGTTTGTTGAGACTTTCCGTGACAAACAAACGCTGTCACCGCAGGGACCGTCGCACAAACAGCAGCATGACGTCACCCGCCGGCGCCGCGCAGGGCTGATGACGTCAGCAGGAGCGGCTCAAAATGGAGGAGTACGCGCGTGAGCCGTGGTGAGCCGAAACTGTGTTGTTTTAACCTTTGTTTTACACGTTTGCTTTATTTGTCAGCACACCGGGCGCAGACGATCCGCATTGTTCATGCTGTCAGATGCGGTGACAGGCTGTTTAATGGCGCAATGATGGCGATATGTGGGGATGGATGTGCGCCCGTTTGTCCTTCAGTGAAGGATTCATGTCTGTCCGGCACATGATCCAGTCATTGTGTTGTGTTTAATGTTTAACTGCCCTTGCCTTACATTTGTTCACAACCATAAGTTTATAATAACTATCTATAATTTGAACTACACTGTTGTACAGTTGTATAATGTACAGCTTCTGTCTGTACTGTTGTGTAATGTACAGCTTCTGTCTGTACTGTTGTATAATGTACGGCTTCTGTCTGTACTGTTGTATAATGTACGGCTTCTGTCTGTACTGTTGTATAATGTACGGCTTCTGTCTGTACTGTTGT
>JBAJNP010007229.1:0-23184 GCA_036877545.1 Yasuhikotakia modesta | reverse complement strand
AAACATATACAGAGATACATACAAGATCATATATAATATATAAGATACATATAAGATAACTTTATAGTTTATATATATTTCATTATAGTAGTATAGTAACTCACATTATATATTACATTACACATCCTTAAGGACATAGTTATATATAAATATATATTTCATTTCATTAAATACTGTATGTTGTATCTTGTAATCATTTTCATTCATTTACAAACCTATTAACTAACAGCAGAAGAGGTTTATAACCTTGAAACCGTGTAATAGCTACTCTTTTCTTCTTTTTGCTTAGTGGGACAGAAATAGATTTTGATGGGCTTTCATATGTAGTTCACGTGGAAAATTTCCTGTATTCTGTAAGTACAGCAGGGTCAAAATCTATTTGCTAAATCTTAATTAGTTTTATGGACATAATCCGTATTGGATGAAGGGATGAATTCAAATTGCTTAGATTAATCACACAGATTTTAAATCAGGTCACAGGTTCAAACTGACACTTTGAAGCAAAAATGTAAGCAACAAATGGCTAAAATCATGCAATAAACCAATATCATTTATAACCAATTGGGCAATATCACAGTTCTGGTACTCAGTATGTCATAACATTTGCACATTGTGGTGAGAATTGTTGACAACCAAGACTGTTGTAAGTAATCACAATTATGTTTAGTATAATTGCGGTTGTGATATTTTCATACTGTATGTGATTATTTGACTTATACGGCATAATTGATTTATTGATCTTATTTTTTGTTATATTACATCTGTGTTTGCACCCATCTAACTTAAACAGTGAAGTTGTGCTTTCCAAACCACAGAATATTTTAAAGTCAACATATCACCATGCTCTGTGTTAGTCTTGACACATTTTTATAAGATTATTTTAGGGTTCTGACAACAATGTCCAAACCAAGGACAGTGTGAACCATATTCTGTTAGGAAGAGGCTATCTTGAGCATTTTAATGTCCATTTCCTGTATATTTATTCTCCACCACACCATGTCTAGACCCGCTACGCACAGATCTGTGTTTTAGAAGAAGCTGAGGAGAATTCTGTTATAACCCATTAAAAATGTAACTGGGGCTGCAAGAGTTTTAAAATGAGCATTTCTACCAACATATTTTGTTTTCCTTTTGTTCCATTAGCCAATATGCTATTTTCTCTGCTTGAATCACAACAGGATGCTTGGAATACATTATATGGCAACTAGAGATTTATGTTCAGTAATTTTTTCATAAGTTGGAAGAAAGTTCTGTTCTGTCTTTTAATCTTGGCTCTAAGGAGACTGTGTGTGTACATATAACAACTATTTTAACAGGCCATATCATTGATGGAGCATTAGACTGCTTATAGTAAAACCCCTTAATTTGTTTTCAGTCCAGGTTAATTTTGTGTTGTCTATATTTGACAAAACATGTATTAGACAGATTCTTCCAAATGAGGAAGGGGAGAAAATAAGAGAGACATAAAGAAATATTTCATTTATCAGTTTGTGTTGATTAAAAATCGATCCCATGACCTTACCATTGCTAGCGACATGCTAATCAGCTGAGCTACAAGAACATTTAGATTTTAGCATGATTTACCTGAGAGTCTTCGATCAATATCACAGTTTGTTTATTAATCAATTACTTTTTTGTGGACTTCTATGCAAAACTTTCTGTGCTAGAACAAAAAAATACACACATTTTTACTGGACTGGACTGGAAACGTAAGGCATATAAAAATGGTACTCTACCAGAATAAACATTATACCACTGTGACAATATGAGTTTGTGACCCTTTACTGCTAAGTGCTAATATAACATATTAGCATTCCTGTGGCTTAACTGGAGCATTGCATTAGCAGCGCAAAGGTTGTGGGTTCAATGCAAGTGCCGATAAAAATGTATGCCTTGAATTCGCTGTAAGTTGCTTTGGATAAAAGCGTCTGCCAAATGAATAAATGTAATGTATAATCATACACCTTTTTCAGACAGCAAAGTTCAAAATTTGTTTCATCACATGGGTGTGTCATTGTCACAGTTTTAAACATTAGCAGGGTCACACTGAAAGATTTGATCTGTTGACCAATGAGATAAGATCAGATGAGAAGCCATATTTATTATGGCCAGTTGTCCATACGGTGCAGTAATATTATATTGTTATTGTACGTGGTGTGCATTCAACATCTGAAGACCTGCTGTGCAAATGATAAATCAAGCAAATATAGTAATACAATTCTGTATATAATAATAATAATTTAAGCTAAGTAGTTATTTAGAATCTGTTATTCCTCACTTATAATTAAATGTTTAAAGCTTTATTCTGAAGTTTTGAAAGCCTTTTTTCACTGATTTCTACAACTGGAAAATTGTGTTCCTTTTAACAAAGCTGAAAAGCTCACTGATAAGTTTATAATTTATTTATTTTTACATAAACCGACTTGCATTTCTGGCTTCTGTTGTATGTTAAGCTCTCATTATTACTGAACATTTTTCATTTTTTCTCTTAGAGTTAAATCCACCATTTCAGATGAATAAAGATGGAAGATTTGAGTCTTTGTTTGTATTGCATTGTGATTGTCTCCACAGTTTCAAAGCTTTTTGTATCACACAAATAAAATAACAATTACTAAAATTATCCATAAGAAGCAGATTGACATCTTAACTGCAATTGTGGAGAAATTTAAAATGCAATTTTCTCTTCATTACTGTTAACAATGGCCAGACCAGCCATCTGGCATTTAGGACTCTGTAACTTTTAATAGAAATCTTTGCCACATTTTATTCTTCATTTCTTACACTACTGGGATTTTTTAAAGTAAAACTACAGCAAAAACTTGTTTTGTCTTAGATTTTATTAGTTTACTCTGTTAATTACTCTTTTTATTCTCTGTATATTTAACACATATATCTTCTGACCTTGTGTAAACACGTTTAATACCCTTTTAAAAGCCACAAGGCAGTTGAGCGCATTATTCCCAGCCAGTAAAAGCTGGCAGTCAACCTACCAGCCATACATATCAGTGTTTTCATATGAACACACACACACTGATGGGAACGTTTTATTAGTGAACTCAGTATTAATCCTCTACAATGGTGTTCTGAAAGGGTAGTTTGAGCAAATATGAATATTTGCTGTTTTTGACTCCAAAGTACAGATATCCAATTATAAGAGTTACCAGAACTTCAACTAAAGAGTCATCTTTACTAATCTACTACAAAAGTGATCTATTGTAGATCTTGGATGATGTGAGAGTAAATCAACTGCAAATGTTCACTTTCAGGTGACTGGTCCTTTACAATCACTTGGCAGTTTGAAAACTTTTGTCAGTTTGCCCTTCCTACTAATGTCTGGAGTGTTCCGCCCCATTGGGTAAAATTTATCTTAGTTGCCTTTTCCAGCCAATTCACCCTGTTTAATAGGTGGCGGCCCTCATTGGCGGGTTGGATCATTCTCATTGGCTGTTTATGAACCAATGCACAAGAAGAAAAACGGAAATGACGATTAATTCATTACATGTTCCATTTATTCATTATAGCACAGCAGTGTAAATGTGGTCTATACAAAACCACACAAACTAATTTATGGGCAGTTTAAAAAATATTTTCAGTATGTGGTACCTGCAAGATGCTAGAATAGCATATGTGATACTAAACCAAGCACAACTCCAACATTACTTTAAGCTTGCTAATGACACATACTTCTACACTCCTAGAAGTCGTCTTTGATTCCTAGTCAAAACACATAACTTGTGAAATGTGTTTGTCAGAGGATATACCTTCCATCCTGACCAACTTCTACTGACTGATTCTTCAGGCATTTACTCCAGAACCAGCAGAACAGTTGAAGAACAGTTTCTACCTGCAGGCCATAAGAACCCTTAACAACAGTTATTGCAGGCAATAACTCCTTACGCTCTTGCTACCCACAAACACATAAACACAATCTATTCATATTGCAACCTTTATTGTGACATATAGACTACAGCTGCACTCTGACTCTTAATTCATTCCATTTGTTGCACTGTCTGTTCAAATACTAGGACTGAAATAAACAGACTGCATATATTGCACATAGGATACATACAAGTGCTTCATCTGGCAAAGCAATATGTTAGTAGTGCAAAGGTCAAAGGTTCGAATTCTATGAGACCCACATACTAATACATACAGTTCACCACAAATAAGTGTCTACCAAATGCAACCCTACAATCTTTGGGTTAATAGCATTTTGTGCATATTTGACTGCTTTGTTGTGGTTATATGATGTTAAAATCCATCCAAAATCCAAGGATAAATAAGAGACTCAAACACAACTTGCATGGGCTACAACATAAACACAACAATACACAACAAGTGCAAACAAACACTGATGCTTAACAAGGCATTTTTTGTCTTGTTGTTTTAATGCAGATCAATAAATAAAAAATGTTATTGCTATCCTGGTAAGCGAATGATTTTTCCCATGAAAGCCCATAACACAGTGAGCTCAAGAGATTATGAAGTAAGTACAGTACATTTTAAAGTAAAACCAAACTAAAAACTAAAGTGTTATTTTTAGCATGTTTTTTGGGTCAGTTGCCATGTTGAGACTTTGAATTTCCTAAAAGGAACTTGTGTGTTTTGTATTATCCGAGAGGTGACTGAAACTCTTGACAGTAGCGCTAAACATCTGTTTTGTGTTTCATTTCTTATTCCCATATTTACTCGGAAACTGTCCATCCACACCCTGGCAACCGCTTAGAGACCCTAGCATCCGGATGGCACCATGCCGTATCTGGGCACCAGAACATACCAGAACCAGAACAGAGACATGTCAGTTGGCTCTTTTGATTCAGACACATCTGGTCTTTAAGTTTTACCATGTTAATTGTCTAGCTACACCATAGCAACTCTGTTTCTGGTACCCTAGCAACCATCTAATGAAGTAAATAAGCCATATGTTAGCATAAGAACATTGTAGAGATGTGAGTTGTCACTACTTTGGCAACAAATTTAGGGGACCCTAGCAACCATTTTGCATTATCAATAAGCATCCATATTTCAGCAACGAATACAAGCGTTGTATATTCTGCTTGACCTATCATTGTGTAAGCCTGGCATAACTTACACATGTACAAAAACACAAACACAAAGCCAAATAAAAATTTATTTAAACCATTTGTGCAAAATGGCTCACACACTGTTTCATTTTATATCCTGTCATGGATTTATAAGATAATGTGGCTCTTAAACTGTCACAAACAGTTCTAAAATCTTTCTTTTTGTTCTCCTAGACAAGAAAATTATTTTCATGTTTACCAACACTCCTACAAATCGCTCCCCACGGCCTTTTCTCCATTCTGCCTCTATTAAAAACAGCCTTTCAAATACTATCAACGCATATAATCAGATTCTTTATTTGTTTTTCATAATAACTCCTGTCATATATATTAAAAAAAAACTCCAGGAAGCATTACATTAATGGAAAAGCGCTTAAAAGACATGCTTGAATTCAGGCGGATTGGTAAAATCGGTACGATTATGAAATATGTAAATTATTGACATATGAACAATACTTGAGGGCTTTAATGGTCTTAATGAACATTAGGAACATGTGCTCAATGGTACTGAATGGGACTTTGGGGATATTAACTAGGTGTGTTGAATTAATGCGCTGGAAAATTAAGGTCAAAGGGGGAATCCAGGAGCAATTAAAATCTGCGAGTTATGAAGACAGTCACCGACATTAACTTGTCAGTGACTAAATCACATCCTTGTATAAATACTCCATGATTAAAATGTGACTTTACATAATCCCATTATTTCTCAGCACCAGAGAATTAAAGCTGTTAAATGAATGTGTTCTGGTTCAAGTGAACGGCAGAAATGTCCTCTGGTAATACAATGTTTTACTTAAATCAAGATGTGGCTGTTTATTTTGAAGATGGTGCCAAACTGGAGCTACTGTACTGGTCTGGACAGACCAGTACAGTACTAAAAAGACCAGTACTGTACTCTTCTGTGTAATTCTCTGCTCTAAGGAGCTCAAAGATGAAATGTGTAATAAAACAGACTTGTATTAGGGCAGAGGCAGCTACATATTTTAGTGGTATATTTTCAGTCCATCAGCCTAATCAATTGTATTTATTAATTACATTTACATCAATTCATTTGACAGATGCTTTTATCCAAAGTGGCTTACAGTGAATTTGAGGTGTACAATTTTCTTTTAACTTGTGTTCATTGGGATTGAACCCACAACCTTAGTGTTGCTGTTGCAATGCTCTACCAGTTGAGCTACAGGAACAGCGGTTGGGCTACAGGAATTGCATCAGTGAACGCCTGTCTAGACTGTCTAGACAATCTAGATTCAAAAACAGATTGTGTTTGAATCTTGAACAAGGCTAGGGAAACTATTAGGGATACAGAGTTTAGGGGCCATGAAGTCAAGAGATCTTTCTGGGTGCACCAGGTTCCCTCAACACCATTCCACAGGAACCCTCTCCAAAATTCAAATAGCCTGTACATTTCCCTCATAAAATCATCTAATCATCCACACATTACAGGAAGCAGAATGTGGTGGCAGAGACTTTCATTTATTATCGTTATTCATCTGTCTGATCTTGCTCAAGTGAAACCTTGTACAATCATCCAATTTGGATGTTTAACGTGTGTGTGTGTGTGAGATACAACAAAATCAGGTATTTCTGATGTACAAATGTAGTTATCATCAGTTCCACTATATTCTTAAAACAATTAAAGTCTTGGTACAACCTAATAGATAGATCTTATAATAAATAATACAAATTAGAATAACACAATGCGTTCTGTATTTTATTTGTTATACATAATTTTTATAATATTGTTAATAATCAGTTTTCTGCATTTTTCTTTTTGTTATTTGTAAAGCTGCTTTGTATATATACAGGAATATATATACTGTAAGCGCTGTAAGCACTATATATACTGTATTTTTAATTGAGTTGAATTGAATATTGACTTGCATGCGCAACATGTACAGTAAACAATTCTCCTTATGTAACAAAACACCTCTGCACAAATTCAGAGGATCAGTTTACAAATATGTATCTATAAAGGAATAATTTGAGAATGTATTACTGGATTGGTGAATTTGTTCAGAAGGTCTGCATGGGCATCCCTCCCATCTACCCCAACTGTTATCTTCTGCACACTCAGCAAGCTGCCTGTCCCTGCTAATCCTCTAACTAGTTCTCAGACTATCCTCTAACTAGCCCTCAGACTTAACTTAATGCCCCGAGTTAAGTTACAGATAGACAGATGGTGGAGAAATGCAGAGACCTTTTGGAGATGCCACTTGCAGGTCCAAAAAAAGATGGATCACCAATTCCAGTTCATTTTGCCTTTAATATCAATCACTGCCCACAAACAAATATCTACTGTTAGACTGACACATATAACATTCATGCACAGCCTGTTCATCTATTCTATCACATTAGCAGTTGCTGGACACCCCTGTGGTCTCACACAACATTATGAGTCAATATGGTTAGGTTTGACCCTACTTACAGGAGGCCTGGCCAGATTACTGCACCATGAGTGTAGCATAAATACTGATTCACAAGCTAGACAATGGATCAACAKYRMTGTTGGCTTTGCACCAACAGTCAAAGGACCAATTATGTCTTCTGTAAAGTTGCTTTCAACAACACGCTTTAGAAAAAACTACAATAAACTGAAATAAAGACTTAAAGGAGACTTATGGATTATTGTCCCATTTCTCACAGGTTTTACTACGTGTGTTTTTTAGAGTGAGAAAAATTTCCATAGTCTCAAATGGTCAGCTGTTGTTGAGGTTGTTCTTCATTGTTATTAAACATGGTGGTTTGTAAGAACACGGGAAAGCTATTCTTTGGCATTCCCATTCATCTTAACGTTTCTGAACCAATCACCTATAAGTCATTGATATAAACTCTGACCCCGTGTTACAGACGTATCACATGATATTACAGGTATGTATCCACATGGGGGCACTATTACCATACACTCTTATTGTGATTGACCATCCATCCCCCAGTTCTGTCTCGCACAAGTAGCTCTTTTCATGTTTCCATACCAAGCGCCTGTCAACAGGAAAGTGAACTGGGCTGTCTGGAAACATACTAATGTGGGGCTTACCAAGCAGAAATTGGTTTAATTCTAAACTTTTTTCTCTTGCCACATAACTCTCAGGTTCTGGAACAGAAGCTGGTGAAGGTTTTGATAAATCTTTAAGTCATCAGCTTCTCAATTTGATTTAAGCATGACAGTTTTACAACCTGCCCTCCTGGACTATCTTTCGCCACGTTGTGCCTATTATACTTATACACACGCGCACGTACACATACACCCGCACACACATGCTGTGAGTTTGCGCTACACAGTTATTTTAAATGATTTACCTTGGGACTTTTTTTATTAAAGCAAAGCAGTAGTGCTTTTATTTTCCCTTATGGATTTAGGTAGAAGGTAGTTTTACATGGGTCTTATTATGAGGAATACATTTTCCTTAATTTGTTATAAAAGACTTCATTGTACTGCAAAAAACAAACTGTAAGTTTTATACTCAGAACGTCCTTTATAGAAAAAAAAGAACATTTATTAAAACTAGCTTAAAAAATGTTCAGAACTTTCACAACTTTATTAAACTTGGCCCATTTAGTCACTATGAGGTGATGATTATGAAAGTACAATAAATTCTATTATTCCTAATACCAGTTAAAAATAATAAAGGAAAATGTGGGAAAACCCTGTTGTGGCTCCTGGCTGTCTGTGGCACTTTACATATTTTTTAAACATCCTGATCGTCCCGTATGACTGAAATATTGGCACAAACTGGCCTGTTTCATGAATCTGTTCCCATATACTGCATGGCTTGAAAAAGTGGCTGTAATTGATTGAGTATAAATGGGGCAGTTAAAAACTGTATTGGACTGGACAAAACTCTTGGAGCAAAACTCTTAAAACCACTGTATTTAATTTCAAGTCTCCAGGCACAACAACATGTTTGACTGATTTTACAGAAGAGACACAAATAAGTATTATATGAACGCTTTGAATCAAGCTGAAATGCATGGACAAATATTTAATGAACGGTTTGTTTTTCTAGAGAACCATGGGGAACCATCTGTCAAATAAATACAAACTAATACAAACTGTTATTATAGATTCTTTATATTAATATAAATATATTGTACATAGCAAAATGTGGTATAGCTGACCTTCATAAAGTGTTCAACAAAGTTCTCTTGACGCCACCTGGAGTTTACTGCTAGATAACTGCAGGATTTGAACATGTGGCCTTTAGGTTGCCAGCCTAGATTGTTAACCACTAGGCTATACCATCCCACATTAATGTAGCAGACACCTAAATAGACCCCCTAGCAGTAAGGCTATGATTGTTTCTAATTACAAACCGGACACTAACAGTATTTGTGAAATCTGGGTTACACTGAGCAACGGCTGTTATTTTGCCATCAGTGGGACACAGTGACATGGCTTCAGTGCTCCAGTGCTCCAGTTAGCTCTTGTATAATCCACTGTGTGAAACCAGTGCCAGTCTTTCCTCCCCAGGCCAACAGAGAGTTGCAGGATGGTGGATAGACATTTGCAAGACTGAGGGCTATTAGAATAGACGCCCACTGCTATTTGAAATGGCCCAAAAAAGCAGGCCCAGTTCCTGGATGACTGACTTCTGTGGTACCCCAGAGCCTCCAAAGATGTGGAAATGAGCTCTCAGAGAGCGAGATGGTGGGGCTTGTGTAGTTGAATGTGATACAGGAAAATGTATACAGTAGAATTAAAAGACAGCTTTTAAAAGGATTTTAGGTACCATTACAGGTTATAATGTTGATTGGAAACATTGTTCATACAGGACATCACATAATAAGACCTAAATATAGAGTCGCAGTGACTGTTTTTCCGTGGTATTTGATTTGTAAAGGAATATCTTTACTTAGAAAAGTCAAGGAAATCAACAAACTCTTTGTGTTTGTATCCAGTTTGATTATTTGCCTTACACCTGTTCATCTACACTAAATTCAAGGTACATGTTTTTTTTTGTACCTTCCTGGGATCAAACCCACAACCTTTACACTGCTAACACAAGGCTCTACCAGTTGGACTACAGGAACATGTAACATTCAAAAACACGTAACATTCAAAAACACAAATAAACATACAGAACAAGAAACTTGTAAAATACAGTTGTATGTTAAATGTTAAATGTGAATCTGTGTGCCCCTGTTCACCGTAACTTATTTAGCAGAATTATGGCTGCATGTAAGCAACAACTAACACAACCTTTACCCCTCTAGCTCCTACAAAATGTTGCTGTTCTGCTTGTACTCAACCTCTGAAATTCTCCTCACATTTTTGCTCAGGTCTCTGCACTGCCCTCCTGAATCTGTTTCTGGCAATCCGATGAAGCCCTCTGTCCTACTGATGCCTAGTTGTGAAAGTCTTTGTCCTTCAGTTGAGCAACATGTTTTCAATCACTTTTACCACTTCAGACACACATTTCTGAGATGTAGGCGTGAATATTAAGAGAATTTATGGCCGTGTCACAACCCCATCTTCTTGCTTAAAGGTACCCTTTGCATTACTGAGCCTATAGATGCGCTGATAGAGATTAAAGGCTATTAGCTGAGATGTTTTAGGTGAGGGTTTGCCATTCGTCCAGTACAGTGAGGGTTAAACGTGGTGTTTTGATTGGTCGCTTTGATTGATTGTTATAGGTTGTTTTCAGTCACATGATCAAGGGAAGGATAAAAATGAATGTAAGCCTTTTTTCTCTGTGTGCCTTATTTCTTTGCACTCTTTTTTTCTGAGTATTTTTCCTTGAGCACTGACTTTGGTTTCTGCCCTTTCGTTATTCTCTCCTTCTTTTCTTGAGCTCTATTCCAGTCCTCAGTGACCCTCTCTTTTTTCTTTTTCTTTTCTATCTTCTATTCCTTATCTTTAAAGTAACGTTCTCCACATACACAGTTAATTGTATAGATTATTTACCATTTTATATATTTTCAGTGTAACCATTTCATGTGAAACGTCAGTCAGTAATGTTATTACACTCTTTCACATATAAACCATGTGCCAACTAGTTTTAAAGTCTTTTGTTAATAATTAGTTACAATAAAAATAAAAAGTGACAATATATTTGTAGCAAAGCTTTCCCACATTAAGCAATTGTAACTGTGTTTATTTCCGCCATTGGTATAAGCAGCAGAAGGGCGGAAATTGATAGATTCAGTTTTGAATTGACAAATTTTTAGTTTATATTTGGTGGTTTGCAACATTAACACTAATAATGCAATATATGCTGTTAATATGGTTACTGTGTTTTATGGATACATAACAATTCATTTAAGATACATTTTTGGACATAAGTGTTTTTAGCTGTATAATACAAGCTAGAATACAGACACCTACTTCCAATACTATTACTGTTTTAAAGTCCCAGCATGCATTGCTGTGCCACTACCATTACATGGAAATTCGTGATGTGTAAAGCATTTTCATTATTTGGACCACCCTAGTGACCACTATAGTGAAACCACCTTTACAACTAAAACATGAATAAATTAAGCTTAATGGCTTAACAGTTTGCTAATTATCCTGAAATATGGTGGTAGTAGCTGAATTCATAGATGGATGTTTGTTGACATTCAACACAATTCATACCATGCTGGGAAACTGTGAATGCTGTGAATGAGAATAGAGTCATGATTTTAGTTTAATAGAGGGTTTGTTTGGCACTAAACATTGTGAAACAATGTGTTTGCAAAACGAAAAGAAAGAAGAAGAACATTAATACATTAAATTAATTGAAGTAGTCCCTCTAAATATGCAGAGATAGTTGTTTATGGTTTAATTCGCCCTTAAGGTTAATACATCCCCTCCCTTCAGAAGCAAATTTGAGGCCTTAGTATGTAAATATTTAATGGTTTACAATATACAAAATTGTTTGTTACTATTCATATTCATTTCAATAGCAGTTGCCCGGCTGGCACAAAATCAATGAAGCAGAATAATGACATCATGACATTGTTTCCGTGGTAACACTTTTATAAATATGTGAAAACAATCTCCTATAGAAAATAACTGTAAACAAAAATCAACATAGAGATCTCACAAAAAATATATTTTATATTATTTTGTATATTATAATTTTTATGAAGTAAGAACACTATAAGGACACATTCCAAGGCATCTCCATGTAAATTCTGTAAAGTCTACAAACGCTTGCAGAGGAAGAGATTTGGGAATAAGCCCATGGGCACAAGCCAGACCGGCCTCTTTATACTCTCTACACTCACTGTGGAGGTGAAACCAACCATTAAATTACAACGGAAGGATCCGGCACCATGAAAATGAGAAAGTTTAAGCTTTGTACTACTTCAGCAACGCCCCAAAATGAAAATAATGAGCATCCATCAGTCTACTGCAGTTGCTTCAGGGAGACACTGGGAGCAATTTCTGATCCAATGACAGATTTCTAAATTCCAAACACAATCCCAGGTCAAAAACAATTCCATATCAACTATCAACCATATCAACATACAACTATGCGCCTCATTCACCTATTGAATTTAAACAAAACCCAACAAATCTGGTTTTGATTTATAATTTATCTCAGTTGGCCACCTAGAGTGAATTTTTCAGATTTTTGGACAATTTGATAATATAAAAGAGTTACTGAAGCCTTCAGCTTTGTAAAGATGTACATACTGCTGGGCACAGCGTGTTTAAAGACACAGTACACATTTTGGTTTATAGTGTGTAAATAAGCAACATTCTTACACAGAGAAATCACCTAAACTAGGTTTGCTATGTCAGCTCTCAAAGGTTAACATGAAATGAGGAAAATCTCACATTCTTACTCTGTGAAATGTGTCATACTAATATATTTTGATCCCTAAAAGTACACAGTCCAGATTTTAAATAGCTGTAGTTCAAACTACAAACACAGTTGTACAATCCTGTTGCTGATTCAAGCCTAATTAAAACACCACCTGTAATTTCCATGCAGAGACTTGATTTAAATAATCTAAATTATTCTTTAAAACATAATTCCGGAATTTTTCCTGGAAAAGTTCCTGGCTTTCCTTGTCCTTACTTTTGTCGGCCTTGGACCTTTTAAATTGCCTGATTATATAGCCCTGGAATAATCAGTGGTATGTTTTTCCCCTTTTCCATTGACGTCTGGAAATTACCTCATTTAACCGATTCATTTAATGTTTTCATACAACATTTAAGAGGCAGAATGAGATCATTCACAGTCACATTAACTTAAGCTTTTCTGTGCTGCTTATTTACTGCACAGTAACTTTGACTTTTTGTACTTTCCCAGCACTTTTGAAGACTGCAGGACGGATGATTTATGAGGTTTTAATAAGATGTATGATCTATATTCAGAAGTAAGTTGTGTTATTGCCTTAATCTCAACATATTCTGTGCTCAAGGGCTTGAAATGATGGCAAGACATTGCAGGCCCTTGTCTACCCAAATTTAACTTGATGCAAACATCACAATTTTGCTGAGTAACAGCAAGTTGATAGTAAATGTTGAATCCTGAGGTAAACATTCCTTCTGATACATAAATTTGACACATGGTTGTCAACGCCTGTGTTGTTCCACTCCATGATCTCAATGGCATTTCTCATAACCATCTCTTACCATTTTTTACATACCAATCCATCACTTTTTTAAATAAGCAGATCACACTGCTATTGTTCCACACGGATGACTTTAAGTAAATTGAAAGGAAGATTTATGGAATACATTTACTAAATCTTATACACTAGCTGCTCCTCTTAGACACATTTACAGCCCTCCTTTCTTCTCTTAACGTGGATGAGTTAGGATGTGCCCACACTAGGTACTCGGAACCATGCCTGGGCACATTTGACCCATAAACCTGGTTTGTTTGACCAGTGTGAACCGTGCCCAGGTA
This sequence comes from Yasuhikotakia modesta, assembly GCA_036877545.1. Taxonomy (NCBI): domain Eukaryota; kingdom Metazoa; phylum Chordata; class Actinopteri; order Cypriniformes; family Botiidae; genus Yasuhikotakia; species Yasuhikotakia modesta. The sequence goes on along the minus strand of JBAJNP010007229.1, from coordinate 9,251 downwards.
GGGTTTGCATGTAGTGTGATACCAGAGCACGGACCAGTTATTTATTTCGACAACAAACACTTACTGCATTTGGCCTCGCTTCAAGGAAACAATGCCCAATGTGAGTACACCCTAATGGCCACATTTGAGTAAGTGAGATCCTCTCATTAACAAGAAGGACTTCTTTCTTGTCTGTTTTCAGTCATTTATTGAGCTCTTCCTCTTTGTGGAAAGACATATTTTTGGGGATATCTGCCATTGGCCCTTTAGCTTTTACATACAGGTAAGTTGTAGATGCAGCTAAACACTGCAACACAACAGAAAAGGGTTTACAAGGGCCATGACCTTATATAAATATCCCTTCACAATACAAGCCGATTATGTACTGTAATTATTATGCATAAAATGCATATGCATAAATATGCATAAATGTATAAAAATATGTGTCGATTATCAGAGCCACAAAAACATTGCATGAAAATGTTTATTAAAGCCTCATCATAATACAAGCTAAATATGTTGCAAATTTTGTTGTAATATATATCGCTACAATATTCTTCATGGTCTAAACTTATGATGGACATACACATTGTCTGAGGTAGTAATATTCCACATATAAATGGCCATACATATACAACACACATTTATATATATCTGTTACTGTACTGTAGCTATTACCTCAATCACACCTCTGTGGTATTAAAGCAGTCAGCTTCCTGCTGGATGTTAGATAGCGCCATTTGTGTATTTGTTTTTTTCAGATAGACAGAAACATATATAATAACCTGTTGGTTTAACATTTCCAGTCAAGCTAGCTAATGTTAGATGAATAGGAAGTAAAAACAGCCAACTTGAGCTCACGCAAAATAAAACAAAATCATGCCATTTCATTCAGATAAAATTCACTTTTGAATTTGGTTGATATTTGCACTTGCGCTGAGCCCCTTTATGGTCTAGAGAGGCAAACATTTTTATTCCTCAAACAAAGACTCTTTAAAGTTTGAATATAGCCTGAATATCATAATCCAAAATAGTTTATTTTAAATGATTCAGCAGCCCTATTGTACTTTATAGTTTTACACATACATGGATTCATTTAACTGACACTAATCCAAAGCGATTTACAGCAAAGTCAATATATACATATTATGTGCATGTGTATATATATATATATATACATTTTTAAATTAGCACTTGCATTCCCTGGGATTGAACTCACAACCTTTATGCTGCTAACCCAATGCTCTACCAGTTGAGCTACAGGAAGACTCTAGCTGTAGCACATTACTACAACAGGATTTAATCTTTAAGTCTCCTCACAGCCTTTCTGTAGCTGAGAGAAGCTGGGAAGCAGGACTTTAAGAACTGAGGGTTAGGCAAGAGGAAGCTATAAAAGGAATCTAATGATGGAACAGCAGGTGAAGGCCATGAGTTAAAGGAGCTTTCAAGGGGTGGGGCTAAGACACATGGTGAGCTGACATAACGAAGACCATGTGCTCCAATACAACAAAACACACAGTTTTGTTAGCATACACACAGCATAACTGATATATGAATCATGACTCACAGCAGTGATGATAAATAAAATTTTATATTTTAATTTAATAAAATTTGCATTCATACTTTGTATTCTGTGTGGAAGGTTTCAGAATTTTTCTGTGTTTTTATACTGTCTATAATGCTGCTTTGAAACAATGCAACTTTGTCAAAAAAGTGCTATATATAAATACATAAATTGTGTGTGTGTATATATATATATATATATAAGAAACTGGTCTGACTGCATCATTCTAGGTAACTGTCTTCAGCATCCTGCAGAAAAAATATGGAGGTTTTTTAAACCACATCTGTGACATCACTAATTGTGAGGGGGCCCTATGTAAGGACTCATCTCATGGGCCCTGCATATTTGCAGTACGCAACTAGTCCTAGACTTAGTACAGATTAACAGTAGGAAATTTTGTTTTGCTAGTAAATTGTCTAGCAAATTTACTAGCAAAACAAAGAGTAATGTTTTGCTAGTAATTTTATAACCAAACCCCACAGCACCTATGTGATTTGCTGCAACTGTGTTCGAGGATTTGAATTATGTAGATTTGTTTTAAATTCAAAACATTCTTCGAATGCAATTTCTATTATTTCAGGAATCATTTACAAATCATTAAGCAGCGAATGCCATCAATGAACTCTTGTGTCTCTCGACCCTACAGCTGTAACAGACTTCTGCATTATTAAGAGACTACAGGAAATGTGAATGAAGGGTTTGTAAACCCTGAGGATTTCATTACACTGTAATTATTGTCACTTTCTGGTTAATGAAATGGGCTGATGTATTTGACTCTTTCATCTTGGTAAATGTTTTCCATCATAATTGTATTCCAAATATATCTCAAGTCTCCGTGTGAGAGGAATGGGAGGATTGTGTGTGTTGGGATCATAATTACAGAACAGTATAATGAGCTTCTCTGATGGATGTGTTGTAGTAGCTCACACACACACATGCAAACACACACACTTGCACAAACATGCACACACACACAAACACATGCAAACACACACACGTGTGCGGAAATGCACAAACACACCCATGCGCACACAAACGTGTGCAAACACACACACTCGCACAAAAATGTGCATGCAAACACACACATGTAAACACGTGTGTGCAAACACACACACACACAAAACACACTCTAATGCTACATAAAAGCCAAAGATCATATTAACTACATTGAAAATATTTTAGAACATTTCTTGAAAATTGTTTAGTTGTTGTTTTAGTTACTTATTGGAAATAGAGAACCATTCTTTAAACCTAATGTTGTTAGCTTGATTAGGGGTAGCTTGTTTGTTTATTAGTTCATTGTGAATAAAAATAAGCTGCAAACGTTCAACATTGAATTGCCCATTAAATCACAGAAACTGAACTTGTGAATCTGTAAAAATCGATCTAGCAATCCGATCTGAGACCAGTACCTCTGCTTCAAATATAGTGCTGTAACTCAATATGTAATATATTACAGCCATGGCTTGGTCATGATGTTTATTAGTGTTACAGTGTGCTTGAGTTAGAGTGTGCTTGTTTTGTGCTGCTTGTTTTGTGCTGTTGTATTGGCCCTGGTGGGCTTGTGGAAGGGCTGTAAATTTGAATGCTAATTTATTAGCCACTTTGCAGTGCAGGAAATAACATTAACTAAATAAAACTGTAAATGTAAGTTTACAGCAGGAGATAAATGGAAAGCTTTAACTTTAAAATGCCTCATTGTTGGTCATTTATGGATTGTTTGGGGGGGGGGGGATTTGTGATACAATGATTACACAGTTTTTCATAAAACAATGTTTAACCATTTTGTTCAGCACATAAAAGCTATTATAAGGGCCCCTCAACTATTAYATTTCTTCTATTTAATATTTTGAGAAGCACAGCATACTGTAAACTACTATCTAATTGCAAAGCTTACTGTTTAGCTGGACATATTGAGAAACCTGGCCATACACATAGATTTTACTCTTATTATTCACTCCTATGATGTTTAATAAAATCTTACTGTCTTCTCATTACCTCACTGTGACTGGATGGGCCACATCTGTAATCATTCATTTGATCTCATTAAAATGTAAATGTGGTCAGTAGTCAGTAGTTAATTCATAATACATACAGTTTACAAAATCTTTCTGGCCTTATCAGAAAACACAGGAAATAACAGAAGTGCTGCAATATCCTATAAACAAATAATGGCTTATAACAGCTACGGAGTAACACAAAACATATGTGCTATGCATGTACTGTAGAGATTATGCTAAGTTTTAGGATAAAATCAGGATAAAAAAGATAAAAACATACATATGATGAAATATAATTGAATTAATGGTTCACAAATTCAACCACAGAAAAATTAATGAGAAAAATAAATCATATTGTCATACATATGGTATTAATTTGCTAATTTAACCTCTTTTCAATGTAATTTGTTGTCCAGAGTTCTGGAAAACAGGCGTTTTGTTTTCCGGTCCAAAGCCTGAGAACTGCATATAACATTTCAAGAGATTATTCATGCACTCCAAGTTAAATATTCTTTTGATGTGACATTAATTTCACTGTCATGAAATTGCAATTACAACAATGGTGAAATTTCTATAGTGCGTTTCAGCACCTGACCCTGTATCAAGTTTGGCCTACATGAGCCAGTTTCTGACAGACTCAACTGATGTAATACGATTGTCATTCAGTCACGCTAATATACTGATATGCTTTTATTTAGCGAACAAAGGGAAGACTGAACTCTCTACTTAACAATGAAAAGTCTGTGAGCAGTTTGATAAAGCCCCGTGCTTAAATAACTAAATCCATCGTAACTATTCTCTGTGATTGCTTTGAATTGTAAACACATTGTGTGCGTCACGGCTAACCGTAAACTAACAGTTGAATGAGAAGGACAAAATATAATATGTCAGATGTTATGCTGTAGTAATGTGGATTGTTGAAGACTTAAGATTTGGAATTTGTGTTTAAATTTGTCCACACATGTTAAAGTCTAATGTCTTAAGAGGCATTTTGCTGTTTAAGCACATAAACAATTTAATGAAACGAAACATTTTTTAAACGGAAATCACAGATTATAAACTACTTAAGGGACCAGGCCGGAAAGCTGCTTTAAAACAATGCAACATTGTAAACAACTATTTAAATAAAATAAAATGTATTCTTTTTATATTGTTATAACTCCGTTCTGTAAGGCGCGCAGAATGGCTTTGCTTATAGGAGTTTCCAAACATGATTTTTACCTTCGAATGTTTTCTGACATTTATTAAAATTAAAACACATGTTATGTCTGTAGTTCACACCTTTGAGCACATCAGTTACAATTACGAACTCAACAGACGACGGTTGTTCATGTTATCAGGTTTCATGTTATTTAATATCATGCATATACATGTGACGGCTGTCATACATCATTTTAGCTTTCTTTCTCAGGCAGCAACCTTGCAACATTTGATTTTGATCAGTTTTTCAGAGGGGCAGAGAAGAGTGACGTGTACTTTTGTTGACAGCCAAACTAACAGAAAATATCACGTTTCCACTCCCCTGCCAAGCGCCACTTATGATTAAAATAAACAGTTGGGCTAATTAGAAAGTGTTTATGCAAAGACACATGATTAATATCAGTTATTATTGGAAATAAACCATATTTTATTCTCATTAAACTCATTTAGCATTAGATTAGTGGTGTGGTATCAACACTACACAGCCCTGGCATCAGCCACTACTAGAAGGAAAATAAAGTATTATTCAATTGTTCCAATCAAATTGAACAAACAAAAGGTAACTGTATAATTTATTTTATTGTTTTACATGGACGATTTCCTACGTCCTTGGCTACACATTTTTTCCATACATGCTAATGTGAAAACAATTTATTTAGTACTTTTTGTTTAATTATTTTGTTATTAAAAACTAGCTTTGTAAAGTAAAACTTTTTGTGGAATGAGAATTTTGACCTATCAGAATTCACTGTAGGTGGGGCTACAAAGTCAATGTTTGTTTTTTTTTAGTTTTTTTTTTAAATAAACAGCGTTCATATAAGCTTTAACCTAAAACCTTGTCTTTCAAAGTTTGCTGGTGCAGTGTGACCATAACATTTGATGCCAACTTTAAATGTTGGTGTTTGTTCAATTTTGTCGGATCAGAATCAGCAGTTAAGAGCCTGATGATGTCACAATGACAAGAGAGTCATTTTTTCAGGACATACAGAAAATGTATCAGGGATATTTTATGTATGGCATTCAAAAAACATTGTTTACAGCCCCATTTAACTTTAATGCACTATAGCTTTGACCTTGGGTCTGTTTTTTGAACCCATAAAAATGGTTTGTTCCGCACTGCATAAATCAGGCTTTGCTACAAGGAATAGTCCATTCCCTAGGGGAGCCCATATCTTATCCAGCTCAGCTTTTACTGTAATTGTAACCCAGTGTGTGTCACTTTAGAAGGCAGATTCTGATTTTCTCATACACTGCATATGGGAAAAGATAAAATTTTACTTTTTCTAGGGTTTTGGGTTTGGCTCAAGCGTCTTTACAACAGCTGGGCTTCTCCGTTGAATTACAGACTACTTTTAACTTAAGTTTATGTGGTGTGCCTTTCTGTAGCTCCTGACCAGGTCAACATTTGGTAGAAATCATATACTGTATACAGTCATGTACATATATATTTAAGCATGTTTCAAATGTAGACCCTTACATATTCTCATGGTTGTGTTGGCAACACCTCAGTTGTCTTTCACGATGTCTGATTCAACCACTAACCTCTCCTAAAACCGCAGACTATCCTTTGAATATTTGAAGTGTACAACGAAATCTCATGTTACACAAAGCTGTGCGTTTGCCGCCCTTGGGATGAAATTTAAAAATTGCACCAATAGCATATGTGATATTTAAATGTATAAATGTTTAAAGGTTCAAAATAAAATGAGAACTTGCATTGCACAGGCAATTAATTTGGATAAAATCCACTGACTAGTGGTAAATGACAAAATAAAAAAGCGAACTTTTCCGGTAACCCCAGGTCTTGATTCTTGGAGTTTGGGAATTAATACAGGACAACTGGTTAAGAAGTGGTATGTTAGCTTTCAAGTCAACAGCTTGGAATAAATGTCTGATTCTCACCCTGTTGAAAGAAAGACCTGCTTGGTCAGTTTAGTCAAACTTTGTTTAGATTTTCTGCTTGTCTGTATTCTAAAGCTGAATATTGTTAGAGCACTTGGTTGTCAGTTTTGCTAAGAAAATATTTCATTCTACAGTTTTGCCTTGTGGATAAACTGACCTGGAGACATTTTGAGTCAATCACAAATGCTACCATGAAAGAAGATTAGAAGCTGTTTAAAAGTACTGTTGACTTGTTTAATAGCAAACTGAACAAACAGCTAAAGGGATAAATAATGAGGACTAAAGCTTTTAAGAATTTCAATGCAACATAAATTTAAAGACATGGTGCTGATGTCTTTTTGATGCTGAAAGTTTTGGATGAGAACTGAATAAATTGCACTTTAATTTATTTCTTTTGGCTTGAAACTACATGAGTATGCACTCAAAAAATAAATGCTGGGCTGTTTTCAACTCACGATTGGGTGAAATGTGGACTAAAATCTGTCCAATCTTTTTCAGAGTTTGAGTTCATTACAAGATCCATTTAATTTTGAGTGTTTCTTTGACCAAAACATTTTCCTTTTAATGTATGTAACAGAATCTAAAATGTTAGTATTTGTTTATTTTTAACTAAACTCTGTGATTTGGTTTAATGTATATTTGAAGCAACAGTGTCTGGTATTACTTACCTCATTTTCAGTTTAACTTTTATTGGTTTCAAGCTAAAGTTTGAAGGTTTGTTTCTCCTTATATTTTTGAGTTATGATTGCATTTTCCTTAAAATCTGTTCTTCAAAATTAATTAAGACTTCTATTGTGGTGATTTATATAACTATGTACATGTCACAGTTCAGTTGTGTTTGTTGTCTTGGTTGTTGTTTTCCTGATTATTGTAATTATCCGTTTTAATTTGAGTTAACTAACTCTTCTGTTTCCTTAGTTACTGATTGTGTTCCTCCTCCATCTCCATGGTTACGCATCATTTTCTCCCATGTCCTGTTTAGTTCCTTGTATATTCATACCTCTGTTGAGTATATTATTATATTATGTGTTTGTGCTTATTATCGTCTGTGTTTATCCCACTTTATTATTAACAATCATTTGTGGCTTATATTCTGTTGTCATGTGTTTAATATAGCACAAAACAACACAATGCATAGATTTCAAAACTTGATGTTATATTGTTATATGCATAATGTCATTTTAGTTTGTACAAAGTCTTAAAGCTAAAATGTTTTGATCAGTCACATCCAAACTGGCGCTGGACAAGAGTGCTAATCTATTGCTGAAGGATTCACAGACAAACCCTTAGAGTGGTGTAGACGGTCACTGTAGGTTGGAACAGTAATTGCATTCTGTTGAGAATTTTAATATTTGAATACAGATGTCCTACAGTTGATACATTGTAAACATCTAAAGACAACATACAATTTCACACAATTTTATGGTTCAGTTGTGGTCTACTGGTTAAGGAGTCAGGATTGTAATTAGTAGGTTGTTGGTTCGTTTCCAGCACTGGCAGGTAACAACTGAATCATTCATATATTCCACTGTGCTAATTATACACCCGCATTATCTAATCACTACACAAAATGCAGTAGTTTGGTTACCCTACTGTTTACATTATACTGTACAGAAGACCTGAGGCAATTGATGTGTGTCTTCAATACTCCAGTACAGCTTTAATATACAGTAATTTTACAGCATTCTTTATCTTCTTCATCTTTCTATGCCAGCCTCTCTAGAAGCACTTATTGGGAAGTATTACATCTTTTTACGGCACCAGATTTGTCATAATCATGACTCAAGTGTATCTTGCATTACCCAAGTCTCTGTCTTTGCGTATCTGCTGATATCTAAGCTCTCATTCCATCTTTCAAATGTCTGCTGCTTGAAAATACTTCTAAAATCACCTTGTAAAGCTTATGTCAGGTATCTTTTACCCTGACAGATGTTAAGGAGTGGCTGCTATAAGACGCACAATCTGGATGACTAGCTTTGATGAAATAAGAAAAGAATATCGCTCACTTGTTGTGGCTCTTTTAGAATATTCAGCTTCAGGAAAGTCAGGAAAGCCTAAAGCAGTTTTTGAAATAGTAAAATCACAACACCTTTAATTTCAATGTTTGCAAATTGATTCTGAAGTGCCACAACAGCAACAAAATGGTCTTTCTAGCCAATGAGAAAACTAGCCAATCAGAAATAAGCTCTGCTTGTTAGTCATTTTGATTGGGTGGATTTGCTTATAAATTTTAATTGTTTCAGAACTGTAAACTTCCTAGCTATTCCAAAACCAGCTTTTATTGAAGGTCATTGTAATGCAATCAAGTGACGTAAAATAGTAAAAATCGTAGTAAAATCAAAACAGTGATTAAACAATCAACTTTACATTGTTTCTTTTAGTAGCATGACAATAGTCTGTTATTTTAATTGCGATTAATTTATACAGAAAGCAATCAAAGAACTTCCTTCACAATCGTTGAAGCTGTCAGTCAACCAGCACAAGTTATAATCAATGAATCTCTTACTGTATTTACGTTGTGTTTGCGCTGTAAGCTGTGCTCAAAACATTTGTGAGAATGCAGAAATGATGTGACAGGAATAGATCTATAATGTAGTAATCGGCAA
>JBAJNP010007228.1:0-23185 GCA_036877545.1 Yasuhikotakia modesta | reverse complement strand
TGTATTCAACAGCTACGCAGAGAGGGAGATGCGGGTTTGGTGTGGAGACAATTTTAATGTGGAAAATAAAATGATTTTATAATTGTAATGTCTTTGTGTTAAAAATTACTCGCAGTGTGTCAGTTTCAACAAATCAAAAAAGAATTCATTCTGCCAACGGCACTTCCTACCCAAAAAGGTGATGAATGAGAATTTTAGATCAAGCTCCAAGAATGACAAACTCGTTTAACGAAGTGCTTTAGATAATTCATCATCCAGCAGTGCTGTGTGAACCATTATTTTTTTCTGTCAATTTAAAGTTTGTGAAAACACACAGCAGTTTCAGATGGTTTACAGACTTGCACAAGCAGATGGTCCAACAATTGAGTATAATATCTGTTCCACAGAACCACTAAACAAATATTTTCATTATTAAACAGCTGACACCTGACAGTTATCTCTGCCAAAATTATATTCATAAAATTACTTTTCACATATTAAACGTACATGGAGGTGTATATGGTTGTCCTAGGCTATGTGAAGTGGTTGTGACAGCAAACCATTTAACCTACTTCTGATACAATATATTTGGTTTGTTTATTATAGTATACTTGACAGAAACATTTAACAGACTATAAAATGTTCTTCTCTTGGCCAACCAAAGTACTTGACAGAATTTCTGTTGACATTAGGACATCAGGAGTGGTGCCCACAAAACTGGACCTAGACATTTACAATATTTACAATATCCTAGCAAAAAAGTGTTTGAAGCCTGTCTTATATGTGATTGTAGGTTGGTGGGAAAGGGCACGAGTAGTTGTTGGGATCAGTTCACCAACCGTGTGTCTGCTACTCCAGACACACTGCCCGTCTTACAATGGTGACAATGATGGCAGCCCAACCTGCCCCGCCACTCCAGACAATAGGAAAGGCCTGAGGCCATATGCTGAGCCTCTTGACGTGGGTTCGTTTGCAGGATTGTCTGTGGGAAAGAGGGGATGAGGACTATACCAGACAGCAAAGGTCATAAAGGTCTACCAAACCAGACTCAGGGCAAGGTGGTCGAGCATCTAGCAAAACTGTTTAAAAAGGCTGACAAAAATAATAGTATTCATTTTTAGGTGCCTGTTATCTTTAATGAGCACCACTGTCATTCATATGTTCTTTTATTCATGCTAATTGAAACGTTTAATGGTCAAATTAAAGTGAACAGTACAAATTAATTGAATAAAAAAATGCCTGTTTTCGAATAAAATAAAGAGACTTCACCATGGCAACAGCTGCTTATAATTAGCAGCTATTATTTGGTGCGCTATATTAAAAAAAACTTTGTATCTTTGTAATACAAATACATGCTATATCCCAAAATCATTTTCATTATTATATGTGATGATTAGCATGGGCAATATAGATTGGCTGTTCAGCTTTGTGTACAGGTACACAATTGGACAAAAGATGGAAGGCCTTAGGCTGCTCCTCTTAGCCTTCCCTTCCCCCACACTCCAGTGTCCCCTCCTCCCTTGTCCTCAATACCACGCAAATAACCATCTCGCTTCTAGTACCATGTTAATTAGCGTGTAGATAACTAGCTGCACCCTCCATTCACACTTTGTACCCTCTTATTAGCATGACACAGGTTAGCGGCTGCCACGTATTGGCCTCCTCTGCTCCAATCTCTTTGGGCCCCTGATTAAAAAGAGAACCCCTCAGAACACAAATCTTCTGTCGCCTTTCATCCATAGCCTCATATAACTTTCTTCTCTAATCCATGCTGGCACTGCTAACTGTCAAGACTACCTGTTCTTTTTCTTCTCATCACCTCAGTCCAGCCTCACTTCAGCTGGTGCCCCTTCAAGTGAGAGTAATTGTTGCTTTCACCTGAAACCCAAGCCTTACAGATTTAATTCTGATGCACGGGTGTCGCTCAGAACAAAAGAAAACAACAAAAAGTGGGTCAACGTTAGCATTGAATGAGCTGGCCTCTTTTGTGAGGTCACTTTGTAGCTTGAAAATGTTCCCCCGTCATAATCCACTCTCGTCGAGAGCATTATTCGTCTCTGGAATGGATCACACCCTCTCTATCTCTCCCCCTCTCTATCTCACCCTCTCTGTCTCTCTGAAGAATCCAGACCCAAATGTGATACCCCTATGCAAGCTCAGCTCAACAGGGTCTCCTCCTGTTTTGCTCTGATTTCAAGGTAAAACGTCTCATTAGCTCTGGCCCTTGAAAGACGCCCGCTCCATCTCATATTCAGTTATACATTCCCTTTGAATAGCTTGTGAGAGGCGGAAGGGAGAGAAAGAAAGGCAGGGGTGAGAGCTGATCCAGCTACCTGAGAGAGAGGGAGGGGTGAGCCTGCTGAGACCTCTGTAATTTCATGCAATCATTACTGCCTTGTGCCACAGACACATTCGGCTGTCATTTATGCCTTACTTGAGGATAAAAGCTTTCTAGAAAAAGAAAAGTAGAAAGTGTCTCCAGGTTTGTGTATTCATGGTATGCAGGAAAGGAAAAGCATGTTTAATGATTCAATTGTTTAAAATCTTGCTAAAAGTGATTAAAAAACATGTTACATGCTTTAACATCATCAAATGTTGATTATTTGGTTTATTATATGGAGGTCTTTAGGACTGTTGTAAATGGAAAATGTGACATGCTTCACGTCTTTTACAATTTATATCATTACTAGTAAAAATGCTAGAAATTGTAGAAATACCAATAGTAGAATTAAATTATTCTATTTGTTCAAGCTTCCAGTTCCAGTGCTCTGCTCTGACTGGACAAGCGGCTTCCAAGAAATTGATATTTAGTGTAACAGCATTTGGATGCTTCACTAACTCTTCTTGTTTTCAGTGTTCAGACAGGCTGTCAGTCTGAGCTTTACTCTGACTTTGTTTGGAACTATTTTGATTAGTGGGAAAAACAATAACTGACTATATTACATCTAACGTGTGTCAATAATGCATTGTATAGGAAATTATAATATAACATTTTGTGAACTCATGCCTACAGCTAAATCACATCTATGATAATATTCAGTGCAACACTCTTGCTAGTGTGATATGAGTTTATTATATGATGTATCAAAATGTATTATTAAAGTGACCTGCTTGGAGCACTAAAAACACCATAGAAATGCGTTTTTGGGGTAATTAAAATTCAAACATAATGCAAATGCTACTTTAGAAAAAATGTAAATGGCTTTACTCAATGATTGTCATCATATTCCTCAAACATGAGAACATCAAGATACAGGTTCATACCCACACATGAGACAACAGGCCTTGATGCACCAGAGCACAAAGCTTGACTTTGATGCGACCACAGTGACTAATGATCAGGCCAGCCCTCACATCTCACAGCCCTCACATAGACTGGAAGAGTTGTGCCATGTCTAATAGGGACTCTAGCCCCATATAGCTGACAAGGGCTATCAGAGCCAAAGAATAAGTCTACGGAGAAGTAAAGAGCAGAAAAGCTTCTGTATCCCCCAAACCAAGTTAAACTCAGATGAGAGCGTGCTTAACTGTGATGTGTGTCTTGAAAGCAAAATCTTTTATAATAACTATAGGTTATGACCTCTGCTCAAGTTCAGAATGGAAACTAAAGACATATGGAAATCTCAGTTAGCTATTTTTTAATTCCATCAATTTAAAGATATTTCTTTAAACTCACCAAATGTAATGACCCAGTTTTCTTTAATGTGTGTGTACATGAGATTCAGCCTCATTTTCTGTTTGTTTTGGCATTTATAGTAATTTTTATTATACCAAATTTTTAATATTTTAATATTATATGTTTGACATGATAAAAATTACTATATAGGATTATTATCTAAGAAGTACTTAAAAACTGTTAATGCTTGTAATTTACTGTTAATCACTGTAATTAATTGTAAATTCACAATTCATGTCGAGAATATTTTTTAAATGTTTTTGAATTTACTCTGGTCATGTTAAGCAAAGCAGCGATTCTTACATGTTCTACAAGTACTACATGTTACAAAATTACTAAATGCTACCTGGCTGACTTACTAGACAAATATTTGCATTTTCTAATGGAGAGATATGTAGGAACATGACTCACTGGAGCTAACAAATCCCAGAACTTTTACAGATATATCACAAGTTAGTAGTGGGTAAATGTAAATTAATCCATTGCTTCCCTGTTATCAGAGTAGGGATAGAAAGTGTATAAACATAGAAGTGAAAGTTTTCCACTACAGGTATCGCTTCTTGCCTTGCGGCACACTACAGGGGCTAAAACGTTTTGCCCAACCATAAGCACCATCTGAGCAAGCAAAAGTTATACAGAAGATTAGCTGTCCTCACTGTAGCCTTGGGCTGTAGGCAGTAGGTAGGTAGGTAGGTAGGTAGGTAGGTAGGTAGGTAGATAGATAGATAGATAGATTGATATCCTTACCCCTTGCTTTCTTTTGCACACATACACACTCATAAATACTGTGATTCCCTGCCGAGAGCCTGAGGAGATGAAAGCCTTTGCAGCTGCACTCACCCCAGTGTTGTGCAGTGGCTCTCAGGAGGGGCTCCCAGCATGACACAAAGAATAGAGAAACACACACACACACAGATTCAAACACCTCACAAATATCATGTAGATAACCACTCTGGATATCTAAACAAATACATACCCCAGAGGTCATTTCAACATTAACAGGGACTGTAAAATATATCACAGAACGGCAGACATGCCTGTATTTAACATATTAGTGATGAGGAACATTTGTAACACCCAGTACATATCAATATTCGATCAGTCATGTGCTATTATTAGGAATCAATAACTCATCATCAGAAGTAAATATGTTTCCATTATTTAGACAAACGGCAATGTTAAAAAAACATAGCCTTTCACCACTGGATTGCATTGGTTTTCAAATCACTGTCACTATCGCTAGAATCCCATATTTTTTCACATAGGACAGAATTTACATTCTGCTAATAACAGTAAACTTTTGTCTGGAAAACTCTATGCCCTTCAGTACCTGGGTTCAATTTATCTTTTCAAACAATCCCTTTAAGGATTGTACCAGCGTGGCCAACAGCGAACGCCCCGGGTAATGGTGTGGGAACCTTGGACGTCTGGATGAATATTTACTCTGTCATCATGGCAGGGTGATGCAGATAAATCTGCCTCCTTTGGCTGCCCATGCTAAAGACGGAAAGGGGAATGAGAAGGGGAGGACGATGTGAGCAGGGAAAATGGCTGACAGTGAAGGAATCAATTACTGGACAGAGACAGCTGCGATGCACACTGTGAACTCAGACAGAAAAGCAAAACAAATGCAGAAGAGTATGAATTGCTACAGGGCATCTCTGAATATATTCATACCAACTTAACATTTCAAAGATGAATTTGCCTTTTCGTGAAATGTGCTACAAATAAACAAAGCCTTGAGTGTTGAATTCTTTGAACTAAGAGAAAAAAAATTATAATCAAAACATAATTGAGCCATTTTGTATAGTAGGCTATACAAGAGGCTAATATATGCTTTGGTTGTGTATATTGTATATAGCAGGCACTTAAAAGGTGAAAAGACTTTTAACATTTTCAGATCAATATTTTTGAGTTTTATCATATAAATTAAAACAAGTTAATATTTCCCTGTTTTGTTTGAGATGTTTCCAATAGTTTAATGCATCAATGTCACCTTATTATTGGCTGGCTGTTTAGAGAACATACATGAACATATCCTAGACAACCATGATGATGTCACCACTGCAGTGATCTCATCTAGCTTCTTCTATACAATCAAACAATCTTTTATCTACCTCTCAGCATCTTTCACTTACAAACACATGCAAGTAATGTCAAAGAAACACCCCTCCTAAATATGCTGGTTACAGACCCTTTGCACTGAAGGTCTTTAAAGGGGCAGCAAGCTGGAAAATAACCCCATGCTGTCCTGGGAAACTCCACCACTCCCAGTTATGCAGTTTCCCTGGGAGCCATTGAAGAGCCTAAGCACCAAAGCAAGCTCACACACCAAGTCTGTCGTCCACCCAGCAGTAACCCTTACTGGGTCAAACACAAGCAGAACCTCTCTTTGATGCACAATAGGGGACATGGAAAAAAACACTGATGACTGCCTGATATGAAGCAGAAGTAAGGCAGTGACCCCAGCAAATGTCCCCTGGGACCCCTTTCTGCATTAGGCAGCAAGGACATACTTAACAGAGATTAAGGTTTATTTAAACATATTCTTTTCTTGAAAAGAATCTACTGTTACAGAATTTATCACACATGATTCTGGATTTCATGCTAAATACAAAAGAAATGTGCTTTCAAATTATTTCACACACAAGAAAATGTTAGTTCTCAGAATTATTACAGATTAGTAGATCTAATTAATTTAGTAGAAATTGTAAAACAATAAGGCCAAGCACAGCTTGGGTTATTATCCATTTTGTTCAGTACCTCATTTCCCTGTAAACGGTTCTGGTCATTTAACCTTTGACCTATAGGATGTCATCAACACAACATGTCTTGGTTCATTCTGGGTTGAAAGGGAAACAATGCTCTTTGGGAAATGGGGGGCTTGACCAGCTCATCATCAACCACTTTAGTGGTCACTACCAGTATGACCTTTAGCCTAGAATCTTGTCAATGTCGAAGGACATGACCTTCAATTTTCTGTGTATTGAATATTTCAAGGGTTGTATCTTGACTTTAAAATGTAGTAATTAGTTAAATAATTTCCAATAATTTTTAAATAATTTATCAGACTGTTAATATGACCTTAAAATTTGTATATAATATAAAAATGATTATATTATATGTTATATAAAATAAATATATAATATTTTTATATAATATTGTTATATAAAATAAAAATGGAAATTGAATCGCTGGTAAAAAGTATTGTTCTGTCTTCAGTCACTTAAATGAAAAATAAAAAATTCCATTTACTTGAATCCAGGGTCATGTTGTTAGTAGACACACAAATTGTTTGTGGTCAGAACTCAAAGCAGACAAGACAGTGCTTCAATGTAGGAGCTTGTTTAAGCTTTAACATGGGCATGGTCAAAAATTGAACGAGGACACAGCCTTTACAACCCTAAACCTTTGACCTTTTCCCAGAAGCCCTGTCCCAATAGCTAAAGAACAAGGTAAATAAAGATTGATTAAGAAATAGAATATGATGAAGTACAAGCATGGCATAGACTTTAAGATATTACACCATTCTCATCACTAAAAATATTTAAAAGGAAAATTGTTTTTAAAAAGCTCTCAGCTTTACTCAGGTTGGCATAAAAGATGCAAAGCTTTTGAGATTATCGTTTATATTGTGCTCTTGAAGGGAATGCGTTCCTCAAGGTTAGGTTGCATAATGCGTAAAGAAGATTAAAGTGTTTTAATTAGACATTTGACTTTATTGGAATGCAGTGCATTAATGATGACCTAATAAACAAAGACTTTACATTTAAAAGTTCATAAAAGATATTCTGCCCAGCCCAAGGATAAGGGTTGTGCGTTGCAAATTATGTGAAGACAGGTACCATTTATATCTGGCCAATGCCTGATGCAGAACTTATGATGTAATATCATATTAATGAATTGTGATCTATTAAATGACAGTGTGGAGCATTTACAAACATTATTGCAGAGTGAGACTGAGATAGACAGATCTAAACTGTAGCTGTGCTAAGGTGAAATGTTTTTAAAATAGTCCTAATCAATTAAGAGCTGAAAATCTATTGTTTCAGACATGGCATTTGATTAGCCCCCAAATCTACTTCAACATAACAATATACTCAGTGATTTTGGACCTATCCACTGAACAAGTAGAGCTGCACAGGCATTTGATATGGCGCCTAAAACTCTGAATAGTCCCACACTTATCCCCACAGTTCCTTTGCACTTGGAACCTCAGCTTTTCCTCTCACTGTCTACCCAACCCTGACTGTGCACAAGCAGGTAAGACTCCAATCAGCTTGCCACTCATGCTACAGGGTGACAGATTAGAACATGTCCACCCGCCACCTGCTTTCATCCTTTGCCAGTGCCCTGTCAGGGGGCTTGCCCAGAAAAAGAAGCGCTTTTCCTCTAGCCCCTTCCCCCCTTTCTCTATACCTCAAGGAGGTGGCTTGCGATGTGGGGCAGGAGACAAACCAAGTGGCATGAAAAGGAGGGGAAAGGGAGAGGGGCACCAAGAAAAGCCGACGAGAAAAAAAAGGAACATTGTCCTTTTCAAATGGATGGGAAACGATTCAGTGGGATTTGCTGGCAATTATACGGTGCAGGGCTAATCAATTCAGACTATTCTGACCATGGAGTGGACTGATCCGATAGAACAAAAGGTCGGACAGCAGGAGAGGTACCTGAGAAATGGGTCTGCTCGGTGTAAGTAGCATGGGGCAACACTTCCCCCTCCTGAACAGCACCAGAGCATATGGACTGGCTATGAACTTATTAGCCAGAGGATTAAGGGGTAAAAGCAAGGGCTTGAGGGGGACACCACAAACCCTTTTTACTTTAACACTTAGGGGTCTTACCACTAATCAGAAGATGATGATACCATTTAAAAGAACCAAAAAATTTCCAGTGAAAGCAGACATTTATAGACAGTGATTGTGTGTGAGCCATGATCACTAATAAGTGGGGTCAGATTGTTAGATTGGTATTTTCATGAGCTGCTCTCACATACAAGAAGCTTCTTCATAAGACTTTGATGTGATGAGATAGATGACAGGCGATCCTCGGCCCTTTCATGCCTGTCAGCAAGGCCACATGCCCTCAACAACCTCTCAGCAGCTAAAGGCGGTCAGAAATGTTTTCAAGGGGCCTAAAGACCTGTAGAGGCCCAGTCTGGTGCTTACAAGTAAGTATGAAGCTCTACCTGGTTCTTCTGGGAGTCTGGCACAGGTGTAGTATTGGGAACGGAACTAGAACCACCTGGTCCCAGGTCATTTAGAATGTACCTAAACATTAAACATTAAAGAACATTAAAGATTGACAAAGCTATGACACTTCAGTCTTCTTTTCCTTTGTTTCTATTTACTTTACAGTCTCTTAGGCTTTCCACTGTTCTTTATATAAACATAGGCTGTGAAAACAAGGGTTCATGAGCCTTTTATAATAGGGAATCCTACATCATGTTGATGTTTGTTTTTCAATTCACCTGTACTTCCGCCCTTCCTATTTTACCCTCAGAGGTTAACTTCTTTAAACATTCTTTACAGAACGGCTGTGAGGTCGCTCTTTAATGAGGTACACTCTCAACAGGGCCTCAAAGCCTCAGTCATTGTCATATGCTTGTCACATGATGCTGGGGTTATCAACTTCAGAGTCCTTCATCTTTTCTGGGTTTCTGAAAACTTCAATGGGAATCATAGAGTACATGTCTCACCAGTAAACATAAAGACAAAGCATTTCCCATACCTCGAATACACAGAATAAAAACAGATGCTGGCCTTGTTGTGACAAATTGAAATAAAAGCCCCCCTCTTGCTTGTTATTTTATTGCAATATTTTGCTCATGAGTGGCAAAATTTTTGCACAGATTTGTTTTTTTTTTTTGCTTCCAACACACTATGTTTTACTCTTGCTGTTTTTCTATAGGGTGACTTCAAAGGCTTTCTTTGACAAAAGAGCCATAGGAAATGCAGAGCTATGTCTAAACATAATTGAAAGTCTCCATATATATTGGCTGGTCGATTCATGAACTAACTGTTAACATCAAAGCCCACTAGAATGTTATTGTACTTAAGAAAGGCAGAATGCACAACGGTTTTAGGCACCATATGTTCCTTTTGTGACTGACCCTTTGAACAACAAAGAATGCATCCACAATGTTTATAGATGACTAGCAGTGAACCACATTTATTCTAGACTTGCCTGGGCAGATTAACTTAATCAAGTCAAGTTACCTTCTATCCCCTATCTACAAGTATTTTAATCCCCCCTTATAAATAATTATTATATTAGACATAAACATATTTCAGTTATTTACAGCACTGCAGTCATCTCAAGTGCTAAAGTACAGTCATCCGTGTCCGGTAAGGTCAGGTAGGTTTGGATGTGTGAACATGTTCTGATGTGGAATGTTTGGAGGGTACTGGAGGAAAGAAGTCGATGACACCCAGACATGCTCACACTGTGACGGACACACGAGAGAACTTCTGCACCCCCCCAAACACACTTTCTTGGTGCTGTCAGATGGGGTCAGTCGGCTGTCAGTGTAGCTATGTTTGTGTGAAGTGCTGTGGCATCACGCCTGCCTGTCAGTGTGTGATAGCATGCCTGGGGGTGACCACAGGGTTGCGGGTGTGCCAACCTCACCCCTCACCCTTTTGGTAGTGCCTGACATTGCCCATCCATTCTTTTGCATAGGTTTGTCAATCAGGGCATCAGAGAGAGGTAGATAACTGCTGTGGATTTTGTCCACACATTGTGCTGTGAGCTCAGAGCACACATTAAAGACTGAGGTGCATGTGTGTAATGTGTAATTGAGGTGCATGTGTAATTGTCTCACATTTAAGATATTAAAGAATCATGCATGCATGTCTTATACATGACTGATAAAACATCTATGAATTGATAACCAGTGTTTTTAGGTTGTTGGTTCAAGAATCCTTATTATATATATATTATATATGTATTCCTGGTCAATAATAAAATAATTCATTATGTTGTGACTTTGAGTGTACATGTTTTAGTACTGTGGTTTGTGGAACACCATTGGTTGACATAAACAGGTCCTCATTCAAATCAATCAAAGTGTTAAACAGCATAAATACTTCATTCATGTTCAGAACATTTTGAGTGACAAAGAGAAAATAATTGCAAAAACATAATGCAAAAAAGCAAAACAAAGCAAGTAGATAAAAGAAAAAATAGAAATCACTGCTATTTAATTTTACACCACAGTACTGTAATATCTAATTAATGTATTACATAGTATTGGAGTGTAGAGAGAACAAATTCATGTAGTCTGACTAGACACATAAGTGGATCATATGCACACATTTACTACAATTAACTCCCATGTGTTTTTGAAGGGCTGTGTATCATGTTATCAAACTGTGTAGAAAATACTGAAATGTGATACACAGGCAAACAGTAGTATTTGAGGCTGATCAAAGCTTTAGAGTTTAATAAATCAATGTAGAATTTCACACATACAGAAAAAGATTTTGCCATATCATCCTCCTCTACACTTACAAATAAAATTAGCAGTTCCCATGTTATTCAACAAACTCTAAAAACTGCATGAAGTACTAGAAAAATGAACTCTCATTTGAATGACAAAACTAAGCTCTGGTAACACAAAGATAAAGCAATCAATTTGCACATTTATATGCACATGTATAGGCAAATTAATAGAGATAGAAGATAAATAAATGTTTTTCACATGTATTTGTTCATACAGAATGCATAGGTCTGAACCAGACTATGTGAATTGTTTTATAATCAAGAAGCAAGCAAAGAAAGACATTTGAAAGAAAGAAAGAAAGAAAACTTTGAAATCTTTGAATAAATCAGCAAGTAAACTATTACATTAAAGCAATAAAAGACATCTTTCGTTTGCTTTCTGTTTCTCTCACACACTCACTGTACACTAGAAACAAAAGCTAATTGAAGCCTGCAGTTAAAAGGGTTTGAAATTTTAAGAGGGGCTCATACAGCTTTTGTTGATTTAGGTTTTGCACCGTCTATCAATAGGTTCATAGGAAGAGGTTTAATCAGGTAGGAAACCGCGTACAGAAAGAGGTGGGACTGGGTATTGTGTCGGTGTGAAAGCAGAGCCAAAAGGGGCGTCTTTTCGCGTTTCTTTACTTTCACCTGCTGGGATCCATTTGGTTTTCTTTCAAGAAGAAAAAGGGGCGAATGCAATGAATAAAGACACAGACAAGTACCCCATATAGGCCAATAGCTTAATCAACAGCCACTTGTAATCACCACACCAACTGTACCGATGGCTTACAACGCTTTGTTGTAACAGCAGTCCTGTCAAACAGCAGTCTAGTCTATGTCTGATAACGCCGAATAAAATAATGTTTTTTAAACGTTGCTGTTTCTGCAATGTATGTGAATGTCGTGTTATTGTTAAACCGCAAGGGAAAAGTTTGAAATGTAATCGGATCTGTTTTGTGCAATTTACGCGTTTCACCAGTCAAACGATGAAGCCATTGCGTCATCTTGAGGAGAAAGTGGGAACCACCGCTATGTTGATCTATAACAGTTCAATATAATTCAAAGGCGTTATCAATGGTAAAGACATATATATTTTCTGATATTGTGCTGTGACTATATTTACTGGTGATAACATGCATTATAGTTAACTTAATAAATGAGAATCAAGAATGTGATGTTCTGTTTTGAGAATTGCAGCAAAAACATACTGTTATCCGAGATTACTGTTGTTGTACATTACTTTAAAATTAGTTAATTATTATAAATATCGACATTATTTTTAAACTAATGTCCACAAGAGGGCCATCTGCTATTTGATAAAGTCTAATTAAAGCGACCGTGTGCGTGTGAGATAGAAACCTTATGCTCATGGATACGATTTCCATAATAAGATAATAAATTAATTACTATAAACTACCCAAATACCCCGTCGCAGAAACCTGTTTATTGGATTTATAATATGGATACACATTTAAAAACATATTTTTTAAATCTGTATACACATACAGACAAAAACATAAAGGGAAAACTAAACTTTCAGTTTTAACCCAATAAATTGATTTACACAGATTTTTAAATTAATGTATTTCTTTTATAAAACAGGTAATTTTTTATTCTTTTGGAAGTATACAGTGTACAGAAAAAAAGTGATGGTCTAAAAGTGATGTCATTAAGGATGTAATGACCACATTTGTATTTCAGTCAGTGAAAGCGCTGTTTTGTAAAACTATATGTAACACTATATCAATCAGGGAAAACAAAGTTTCGTATGAGACCATATAGAAATTTACTACACTGTGTACACATGCATTAAAAAAAATTTCAGTACATACCCTAGGCATCATACATACAGACAAACACACTTTTCACAACACACACACACTCATGTACGGCAGGGTCAGAGACCCAGAACATTGTGAAGACAGGTCATACATTACTCAGCCGGGTTTGTACATGCATCTATTCCTTGAGAGTGCAGTGGCTATTTGGAGAGCCACGGACATGGCACACTGATAAAAGGGTCATTCTGCAGGCTTAGCCGGGGCTGTGTACTGTGAAGGATTGGATTTTCACATGAATGCTTGCACTCTCAGACTGCCCGTCCTATTCCTCGTCCACACTGAGATAGCCTTTGAATGGCAGATCTCAATTTCTGATTGCTGTCTGATTATCTATTCAACTCTAGCTATATTGACAGGGCACATTGGCATCGAGAAGTGTATCAGAATGAAAGTGGGAAGAATTTAGATCTAGTGAAGTGTCCACTTAGCTTATATTTTCTCACTTACTGCAGGAAAGAGATAAAGAATCACCTTTTAAAGTTGTCTGTAAAATCTCAGTTGAAGATACTATTTTCAATTAATTTTATTTGCTAATAATGAATACTAATACAATTATACCCTGCTAAACTGAAATATCCCAAACAAACAGATTATTCTTTTAAATACTGTAAAGAAAAGAGATTTTCTTTTTCAGTTTGGAGACGGCATAAATGCAAGAAGCAAAAGAGATGCAATATTAGGCAAAGAATCTAGACAGAGACCAATTAGAAAGAAAAGGCTAGGATGGATCCGAAGTGTGTGTGTGGAAGGAGTGGAGTGGGTGGGGGAAGGGTGCCCAATGCCAACCTGAGACATGATCTCCACACTTGAATTCCCAGGCATACATATTCCTCAATTGGAAGACAAGGCCAACTAATACACTTCTTCACACATGCATGGACACTTGGTCATGGGAGACGACATGATCTGGGTGGCAACACAGCCAACACTGCAAGGTGCTTTGACAATATCTATATATAGTGCAAACTCCTTTGTCATAATGGAGAACAAAAGCCAATGGCACCCTGCTATCCTCTAAAATGTGCTATGACAATGTTTTGTAAGCTGTTGTTTCTGTATTTCTCTCAGATGAATTACAGTCATTTCAAAATAGTTGCTTTTGTGCCCACTTTACACAATGTAACTTTTCCAATATTCTGTTTGTGAGTGAAAAAGTATATCTGATATAAATCAGAACATTTTTTAAACATAAAACCTTAAGCCTACATCCCTTGATCATGGCACAGTGCCAACCAGTCTGCAGGCAGAGTAGATTTGATGAGGTCATGTGATTTAATAGCTGTTTGCTACATGGAGAGAGCTGCACTTGTCCATATTGTAGCAGCTAATATCACAACAGCCTTCTGACGGTGTCCATGGCAACGGGCGACAGAAAATGAAAGGAGGAAATTAAATCATGCTGTCATGCAGGGGTGCATGCATTAATTTTGCATAAAGAGTGAATGATATATGAACGTCCGGGCTTGTCTTTGTTCCACATCAGTGTCTGCTACCACATTCAAATATATAACAAATGCCCAAATCTGAACAAAACCAGAAAAATATATAAATTGTTATCATCAGTATCTTTAATTGACAATAAATCAATTTACGATAAAAATATATAATACCAATGTGAGTTACAAATATGTTGTCTATAGAAAGATGAGTTACATTATGAGTATCAAAAGAGAAATACTAATATGCAACATTGTATCAAAGATGTCTAAGATATTACACTGGAGTGAAAGGTACTATTCGGTACAAATTTACATAATTGTACAAATTTACATAATTTCTTCCATTTTGCAGAGAACTAAGTTCAGGTTCTTTATATAATCTATGGTAACATTATTATGATGATAAGTTGTCAGTTGCTGAGAAGGGCCAGAGCAGATCATCTGAACGGATGTTCTTATAACATGTATGAGCCATTATACACTCCTTTCAGCCTATAGTCAATCATTATGATGGGTACTGTTGACTGGCAATACACAGGTAAATTCTATGTGAGCTTAAATATAGTGTGTTGCCATGTTTACAAGAGAGCATATTGCAATCTTGTGTAATACAAATGGGGGAGGTGTGTACTGCATCATTTCTTCAAGATGACCTGAGTTGGTACCGGTGAAGAGCCCTGACATGCTTTCCATATCTGCATAAAGCCTGGCTGAGCCTAAATACAATTTAAAGAATATATTACAGCACGACTGATCAGACCTCAACAAGGAGCTTCTGCGCAATCATCTTCCACTGTTTTGCTTGCTTATTCAGTGACAGCTGTTCATCATAGCAACATTAATACGAGGCATTTCTCCACACCATCAATTTACCAAGACTAGACATTGCTGGATTTGTTCCTAACCATCAGTATATATCATTGGTATGAATTGCAGAGCAGAAATATTGATAGAATGTTTCTAACGATAAACTGAGTTATGTTGCGGACAGTGTCTCATTCGTTTGACGTTCGTCAGACAAACGCAAAACAAACTGGATTTTTAACAGATTAAAACAACAATAGCCCAAGACATCTCCTGATAACCGAAGTCACCTGGCAGAATATATTTACATTTTAGGAGTAAGCACTGACATGTTTCTCTTTTGCACCTGTATTTAATACCAATACAAACAAAATGTCACGTTATAAAATTCCTTGGCAGCCCAAAGCCAGCGTTTCTGAGCAGAAGGCAGTGCTGATGCCAGAAATCAGCTGCTGCATGACAAATAGATCATGCAAATGACCTCGGATGGATCCAGAACTGGAAACCCTACAGCAGCAGAAAGTATTTGTCCAAATCTGTGCTACATGTGTGGATATACTTTAATCCAACCATCTTTGACCAACACAAGTGATGAAGTCTTTTTAAGACATCAGACTCATCACTTTGCCCATTTTTGCACAACTGCCTATACAACAGAATCTCATCAATAATGCAACGAAACATCATGTTTATGCAACTCACACAGTGACAGCATTGCTACACTTATAGTAATTGTAGTACTGAAAAGACCACAAGCATGAAACAAAAAATAAACACTGATACAACTAAATTAAATTACATTCATCACCAGTCAACAATACAGGACAAGAGAGTAAAAAAGCAATACCTACCTTCAACATCTTTTGATTCTGTTTTGTGCAGCCTCTTATTGCTTCATGGTAGCACTGCACACAGGAAAAATAACTGTAGTGCTATGGTGATATGCAAATTAATGGCTCACGCTGAATACAAGGGCATTTATTATTCATAAATTACTCATGTTTATGCAAATTAGGTTACAAAGCGCTGCTCAAATAGGTGGTTGGTAATTTATTCTGTCTGGCAGCTATAGGCTTCAGTGGCTTCCCTCGGATTAAAAAACTATTTTTTCATTTTGCTGTTGTTCAGTAAAAAGGAGCAAAACGCACACATCATGGTATTCTTTATTAACAGCTTTATTTAGTGTCACAATTCAAAACAATTTTAATGAGATTTTAATGTTCGCATTTCACAAAATTAACAATAATCCTAGATCCACATCAAAGATAAAATTAGGGTCTTTAAAAGGGTAATGCCATAAAAGGTGGATTTAAAATAATACTGGATGGATACATTAACACGACATGTGAAACACAAACACTTGGCGCCACCGTGTGGCCATCTAAGACAATTATTTAAAAAGTAATTTAGTCCAAACTCATTTGGAATTCGTTTGTATAGTTCCTGGACATCAGTAAATACTTTCACCACCGATTTTCCAATATATCTAAAAGCTTAAAACTAAAAACAGTGATAACAGTATGCTACAATTTGCTACAATGTGCAATATGCACAAAAATTGAACAGTCATTGAAGTGTTGGACGTATTGTCTGGGCTGAAATGGCCAACTCCATTTGCCTGGAACTTAGAGTGACTGGATCCTGGGACTACATTTTAAGGTGAGACTGCGTTCTAATAAAACAAACGAGGATTTCCATTTTATACACGTGACAGCCTTCAAACGCTATGTATACAAATATAGTAAGATTTTTTGTTTCTGTTTTTTTTTTAAATATAAAATACGTCAGCAGCAAGAACACCCCACTGAATCTCGGCCATTTCCATCACTGTCTGTTGTTGAAGTTTACTGGGCACCAGCGTCTGGATGTTGTTCAAATTGTAAAGCACTTTGCGTTCGTAGGGACCATGACCTTCTTACAACATTATCAACTTCTTTCTCAAACTTGTGAAGAAGTTTAAAGTCACAAAATCCTCTGTACAGTAAACCCGTTGACAATGTCTTCATAGCTTCTCTCATTTGCCATAGTGATGGTACTGTGACAGTATGTGAATCCCCATTAACCTCAGCGGTGATCACGGTCGGTTCAAGTTTGGGAATATTGATTTCCGTGATCGGGTCACTGTGTTCCCCCACAGTGACGTCATCCGACGGTTTTATTGCGAGTATTTGTTTTGGTTGCCTTTCATTCTCAGATTGTTCAAATATTTCGTCTGTATTCTGTTCAGGTGCGTTGTTTTTCTCACCGATCAAAGTACAATCCACTTCACTGTTTTTCTCACCGATCAACGTACAATCCTCTCGACTGCTCCCCGGGTCCTGCAGCGAAGTGCCGTTTCCGGGCTCATCTAATGGGTTGTTTTGAGTGCCACCGCGTTCTTGCCGGACAAGGTACAGCTTTCGTATTGATCTCTCGCGTATTTTAAAGCGTTTATACCAGTCTTTACTTGACCGAAAAGTGCGGAAATCCATCGCACGAGCCAACATATTCGCTTTTGAACGAACCATTAACTCATTTCTTGTAATACCTCTCTCCTGTAAGTTATCGATCCACCTCCAAAGAGCAGCTTCTAAAAGTTTCGTCTTGTTAGCCCTTAATGCTCCGTTTGATAGTTTTACGTTGGCCTTTTTGATTCTCCTTTTCCGCAACCACACGCAAAGCAGCGACGGCGAGATATTTAACAAACGTGCCGCAGCGCGTTGAGGCATCGGTGGAAACTGATCATATTTCTGCAGGATACGCTCTCTTTCTTGAATCGATGTACGGACACGTTTAATCGTGGCCATGTTTCCTGTGTGCACGATTGACGTCATCCAACTGCGCCGAATAAGGTTAAAAATCACGCGACGCGCTCTCCTAAGTTATCAAAGCCGCTTAAAGACAAGTTTGCAATGCGTGCTCAAAAAACGTTCTTTTAAAGAATGTCAAGGAAAAGACGTCACCACGCTGCGTAAACTAATGGATCGACTCCCTGTCTGATAATCTTTATCATGTAATAATAATTTATAATCATAAATTACTTTAGTTGTATCTTACTAGGCTATACATTTTACAATTTTGATTTAATACGTTATACATTATAATACTTAGTTGCTTTATACTACTTTCTGCAACTGAATGATAACCGAAGTGAAGTATGTTGTAATTTTTTTGGACAGATCCATATTGGTTACATTATGTGATGTACCACAAAAAATAATTCAACATTTCCCCCAGTTGTTTTAAAGAAGATCATAACAAGGTGAGGCTAAGACATGAGGAAAGGAAACAAAGATGCACAAATAAGAGGAACATGTCCATTAAAAAAGGCACAAAGTTAATCATACTAAGAATTTTATTCAGCTAGGTTAGTCGCTTGGTGTTTTGTATATAAGATGCAAAAATCGTGATTTGCAAATATAAAATAGAAAAACAAAAATACATGAGCTACCTGAAATACAAAACAAAAACAAAAAAACAGTGTCATGCTGTCACAGATTTGCTGGGTCAAATGCATCTAAATGTACTTCAAAGAATTTCATATCCCAGCTATAGATGACAACAGGAAATAAAGATTTTTTTCAGTTTCCACAAATGTTTTTTGTTTTTGGGATTCTATCATGTTGTTTTGGATAGGGTCAGCAAGTCCAGGACAATGTAACTACCTGTAACATTAAAAAAAAAACGCATTATAAATAAATTAATAATTTCCCCTGACCCAGATATATTGAAGCTGCAAGAAATAATAATCCACAACCTGTCAAGAATGTACAAATAGATTCCACTGATAGATATGATAGACATAATCATGGTTACGTAGGTATCAACATTATAATATTGTACGTTGATAGTCAATGGGTGTTCTTCATTGTTTTTCTTACACCAGAAAAAAAAAACTGAAAGCTCATCTATTCAGCCCACTCTGAAGTAAAGTCAAGTTGTGGTTTGTTACAGTGGCTTATGTGGAAGAACAGGGGGCAGGTAAGTAGATACATGCATTAAGCAAAGTACCACAACCATGTAATTTATTCTCCAAAAATTGAATCTTTCTCATTGGTTTTCTAATGTATCACAAACACTGGTTTGAGGATAAAGCCAGAATGCAGCATTTTGTGAAGCCCAACAGTTCAGAAAGATCGGTTTCAGATGATATCTGTAGGATCAAACCTACGTGCACCTAAAACCACAGCTGAAAACAGGAAGAGGTTGTGAGGTAAAACTGAGTGTAGTTTTTAAGGCTTGCACTGTAAGTGCATGTTGCTTCCCTGATGGTCAAGAGCAATGTAGTGCGAAGTGTAGTCAAGATTTCTGCAGGTGCCATTCTAGTGCTCATGGCTCCCAAGTCTGTAAGCTCTGATGGCAAGACCATCATTGTTGTCAGTGATACAGTTCGATGTTGAAGATATCCAAGGTGATTCTGTAAGTCTTCAAAGGTGGTTTGAACCTCTTCAAGTGGAAACCAACAAGAATTTCAGATCTAAGCTTGAACTTTTCCTTGACTGATATGTTCTCGCAAGAGTTTTATGATTTGCAGTGTAGGAAGATCCAGAGCATAATTTATACAGGAATAATGTCTGTAGTTCATCTGTGAAGTTCATCTGTAAACTACAGTCCTTCAGTATGACATTTTCGAGAATAATGGCAGTGTGTCGCCTAACTAGTCAAAAATCCTTTGCATCTGGGTAGGAACAAGTCTTGTCAGTCTCTATTTAGAGGACCTGGATAGTGGTGGCTACAGCCATAAAGGTACATTCAGTTCTGCAAAATAAAGAACAATTTAGGCATAGTGGTCTTTCATAAGTTTTGAGAAAATCCAAAGAAGCAATAGCAGATTTTTATGTGCTATGAAAAGACTTTTTATCCACACACTCATGTTAAAGCTGCAATCTGTAATTATCACTCTATCATGCAGTTTAAAACAAAATTACTTTTAAGTAGTTACATTTATCTATGTTAAAGAATAAGTGACATTTTCTGTTAAATCCAACCTGGCAGCTCAATTTATAAATCATTATAATTACAATATTGCAAATCACGGTAAGTTAAGGCAAAAGATTTGAACAGTAACTGTTAAAAAAGTTACAGATTGCAGCATTGAACAGTAAATCCAATTTGTTTTTAAATGTGTGTTTGATGCCATTTTCAAGTAAGCAACAAATAGATAGACATTTACTAGGTGTAAGACCCAGAACTACAAAGAACTACGGTGATGCACTACATTGCATGCATGATTAAATGTGACAGAGATGGGTCGACAGTCATTAAACGAATGAATGTCTTCAGATGAAGACTGGTTATGGTGCTCTGATGTGAAGAAATCTTCATGGATGAAACCTTTCCCTCTATCCATGCCTCCAGGATAAGAAAACATGGATATGATGATCATGTTGTGAATAGGCAGATTGTTACCAGGGATGTTCTGAGCTGGTCCTCGGATGTGCTCTTAATATTCTGTTAAGACACTGGAATCTCATAATTTTATATTTTGCAGGTGTGGACTGATGAGGATTTGGATGTATTGCGATAAACTTTCCAGTATGTTTATATAGCAGCAGAATTTATTCATTGTGGTTTTTGGACACCTGTGCATAGCTATTTCATTAATTCAGAGACCGCATCTGATTTTTGCCTTTACTCAAAGATTATGCACAAACCAATACAGACCTTTTTAAAATGCAAAATATTAAACTCTTAAAATTTTCCTTCTTACTATTCCAGTCATCATTGTTTTATTACACAGTATGTTGTGCTAACTGGTTAATTTTAGTTTATCACCTGTCATAAAGCTAAACAGACATTACAAAACAATTTTTTTTTATTTCTAGACTGCAAAGCCAACAAGCTCAAATCATGTAGTGCATGATAAGTTTTAACAGATGCTTTTCTCTAAAGGGATGAAACAAGCAGTGATACATTTGAACCAACAGCTTTTTGGTTACCAGTTCCCACAATACCTTGCACTTGGCCTATTAGTCACTTGGGCAATATGCACTATATTTTTTTATTCAAGAAATGAAACAGACAAAACACTGCAATACATTTAGAGGCAGCACAACAGCTGTCATGTTATATTCAAAAGCAGTTTTCACAGGCTGATCTGAGACAGAAGCCAGTCAACACTTTATAAAACCTGTTTAATAAGTGCATGCATTCCTGATACAGTCTGTACTACTATAGATTTACTGCTGTAAACATTTTTTTAACCTTTAACGTTTCTCCTGAGAATATGCCTGGCTTTGAATTTATCTCAGGGAAGACTCAATCAATCAAATATATTGTACAATATGAAAAACATATCAGGTTACCTCAAATTATATACTCATCATTCCAGCAAAAGAATTTATTGTTCTGATATAAAATAATCATAGTCTCTGAAGATAAAATGAAAAACAAAATCCAGTCTATAGCACAATTTGAACTGAGTAGAAAGACAGGCTTGGAAACAAAACACTAGTCTGAGCGCATATTCATAGCCATGTAAATCATTAACAAATTACAGTATGAAAAGCATTAGCTCATAATCCAGTTATAGAGAAGGATTGCTGCAGCTGTGTCAGTTCAGTTTCAAATCAAGCGGACAAAGAGACTTTGGCAACCTGTATTTAAAAACATTGTTCTGTGAACTTGTGGGTCATTAGTTTGACCCATTTGTTAGACTGATATGCAAGATACTGAGAACAGTCAAACCGAACAGGTTTAATAATGGGATATTAAGTCTTCGCCGTCTTCAGGGTCCAGCCGTTTTGTTTTGCAGCTGTAGTTTGCATAGTTCTTGTGGCACAGATAATGAGACAGAGGAAAAGTGATGATGGAAGATATGGGTTGGACTGTAACCCATATTACAGTCCAAGCTGACATGATGATGAGGGTGGAGCATGCTGGGGTCCCATTGGCTACTCCATGGAAAGGAAACAAACTGACAGACAAAGACGGGGGTGGAACTACCTGTTGCTGTTGGACATGGCATAGTGCACCTGTTTTTGCTGGAGGAGCTCAGTGATGGCCAGCAGCTTTTTCAGGACATGCTGCAGAAAGAGGCAGAGCCAAATAAATGTGAAACAAGAATGCATGAACACAATATATGCACAATGGTCACACGTTTTTTTTCCCCAAGTTGTTTTCATTAATGTTTTCTGTATGGGTGGCATT
Source organism: Yasuhikotakia modesta (assembly GCA_036877545.1). Classification (NCBI taxonomy): domain Eukaryota; kingdom Metazoa; phylum Chordata; class Actinopteri; order Cypriniformes; family Botiidae; genus Yasuhikotakia; species Yasuhikotakia modesta. The sequence continues at coordinate 836 of JBAJNP010007228.1, read as the reverse complement.
TTTAATTTGCTGAGCTAAGCTGAAGAATAAATTCAACTTTACAAAGACTCCAAATTACTTTGCTTTATTACATATTTTATTGAAAGTCCTATTTGGATTTTATTTCTAAATAGTTTGACTTAAGGTCTGTGTCCATAAACTGTTTTAAAAAAACAGAAACTATAACACTCTGACTTTGTTTTTTTTTGTAAACCACAGGTACAATTCCCATTGAACTGTACAGATACAATATCACGTCAAGCTCTGATTACCTTGCTAGGGATTATAAATTGACTGTCCCATCTGACTGTAAATTCCTTTAACATATTCAAGAACCCATGTCAAAACGCAGACACGCACCTGCTGGGCTCCTCTCTCATTGCTGAGGGTGCGGAGTTCATCAGAATGTGTAGCACAAATTTCATGCAGGGCAGCAAGGTCACGGGACAAATCAGTTCTAAAGTGCTCGACAGATTCCGGAAGATCAGGAACATTCTGGAAAACAGCAGGAATAAAGATTCTAGGACACCATTCAGACAGAGGTCATCTATTGAGCTGCAAACAAATGTAAACAGATGTGAGGCACTTTACCCCCAGCTCATCCAGGAACATGATCATCCTGTGTTTGTTGTTCTTGATGAAAGGATTCACACCCTCCATGTAGGGTTCCTGCAGCACAAATACATCACTATAAATGCTTCTCAACATGGCTGGGGTTATATTTGTATACTTCTCACAGCATGAGAAATAAAGTACCTTAGCGCCAAACTCCACAAGGTTGGCTAAGTTCTGCACAGACTTGGCTACCAGGGTGAGTGTCCGACCTGCTGTGGAAGATGGAGGGTCTGTACAAAAAA
>JBAJNP010007227.1:11809-23189 GCA_036877545.1 Yasuhikotakia modesta | reverse complement strand
AGTAGGTTCTGACTTTCTGTCTTCAGATTTAAGACACTGAGCTTCTCTAATCCTCAACTCAATCTCCTTGAAATCCTCTCTCAGAACACACTCAGCATGTGTGAACAGCTGAAACATGCTCAGAACAACCAAAGCAATGTCTGAAACAAACTTGTTTGCTCCACTCTGAAGACACAATACAACTCTATCAGAGCTGTCGTAGGCATTGAGCTCTGGGCTGAATTTAAACAAGCCAACAAGCTGGAATGGGAGTCAGACTCATTATTATGGATGCTAAAGGCCGCAGCCTATAGCATGCCTCTTGAGATAAGGGAGGTTTCCACAATGCACAGCCCAAACCAGCAGCCATATGTTACACTCACACCCTAATCCTCACTCCTATCCGGGTCATGGCACCACATGCTCCAAGCAAGATCTGAACCATCAACCAATCCAGAACGGGAGTTAGGCATGCTAACAAGGAGGCTAATGGGCACTGCAGCATCGGTTGCTGGTGTGCCACTGGAGATCATGGAGAGAGGTTTACACATTGCATAGTTTGTATTTGTCACAAGCTATGAACAAACAGAATGTACGTTAAATCTGCATTTGAAACTAAATTTTAAAATTAATTGCAGCCATTTACAAATGTAAAAAATATAATACATATATAATACTCAACCACACAGCTATTGTGCATTTATTAAGTGGCTTTTGCAAACACGGCATGTTTATTTAAGTATATCAAAGGCTCATTAAAAGATCACCTGCAGTCACATTATTTTAAGAGCAGTTTAATTCTGAGGCAAATAAATTTTAGAATCTGTTATATAAATAAGCAATTACTCTGCATGTACACATACTCTCAACAGTGAAGCTGCTGTTATGACAAAAATCAATATCCATTGATCCCTTAAATATCACAGCCTGACAACTATTATATCCATTAAATGAACTAAGGATCTAATTACATGTTTGTTTTATGGAAATATAAGTTAACAATGATGAATGCACTTGTTCAGTAGGGACTAATCCTTATTTTCAATTACACAGAAAATAAAAAGACCTTTTTCTTTGTTTTGTGTTTTTTTTTTGGTGTTGTCTGTTGTCCTATTCTAGTTTTAATAACGGTACATGTACTATGATGGTACCATGGTAATGTGATGTATCAGATAGTACTTAGTACAAAATAGCAGCCATGTTCATATACTGTACCATGACATTATTGTCTACATACTGTACCATGTCAACATATTGTACCATTTTCATCTACGTACCATGACATTATTATCAATATACTGTACCATGCCAACATACTGTACCATGTCACAGATTAAACTCCAAGGTCTATAATTGTAGAATTGCAATGTCCACTGTGGTGATACTATAGTAATTTTCTTTACGTTAGTAAACCTCAAACTTTATGATATCCTTCTTTCTTCAATTACCTTACCAGGCTGTTAATGGACTCAGCATTGGACTAAATACAGTTTTAACAGTCTGAGGGAAAAAAATCAGCTGTGAAACATTTAAGAGAAAGCATGATGATTAAGAAAGTGCAAAAGGTCTTGAACACCATTTGGACCTTTTAATTAGATAGTTCATTGCACTGCCTGTAGTCTGGAAATTAAAAGTGCCCATTAAGTTTTTACTGACTCTAACAGGCACTAAAATGGACACCTAAGTGAAAACTCTAGCAGAAACTCAAGTTGTCAATACTGTATGTTACGTGATAAGCAATTATTGTTTTCACAAGCTTTTAACTTTTTCACATAAAATGTTTTGCTTGTAGCTATGACTCATATTTCATTGAAAAAGTTTTCATGAACGTTTGCTTATAAGCACAACTTCCACATTGAATACTACAACATCTCTTAGAAACATCACACTGATTGTGTCTTTTCTCTCTCTTTCACAATATCCTCTCTTTTGTTCAAACCTCACTCAGGTTTAAAGAAGTAATCTTGTTTATCTTATTGAGTTGCTCAGTTCTCTCAGTCGAAGCGTCATCAAAGCAGATGCCATAACTAAAAAAACGAACTGTTTTCTCTCTCTGTCTCTCTCACGCTCCCTCACTCACCGATTCTTTCACAAATACAACTGCAAAGCACATAGCTGGTCTGAAGGCCTAATTCTATTTCCACACGCTGCTGTGTCTCCAATTGATTTAGCTTTCCACACTAAAATACACTACACAGGATTCACATAACAGGATGAGGTGGGGGATGGTTGAGGATGAAGAGAGACATGAAATCCTCAAAGCTAAAGAAATATTCTCGCTTTCTCTCACTGTCTGGGTGAGAAGTAAGAAATATCTGTGAGGGAGATTTGCTCTGAGGTTTCTCTTGTTAAAACACTGTGTCTACAAACACCAGCTTATGCAAACACACACACACACAAAGATACAACAGATGGACAACATTGTGTACCAATAAGGAAAATTAAACAATAACAAAAACTACTGCAAAGACACTTAATCAAATACAGCTTCTGATAAATTTAATTAAATGTGGTATATTAAAATAATTGAAATCAGTTGTAATTATGAAATTTCCATGTGTTGTCAAAAAACACAACAAATCGACTCCAACTCCAAACCTCCAAAAGCAGGTTTTAGTGTGTAACATCACCCACAGCTGTGATTGGCTGGATTAATCCTAGCATGTAATACATATTATGTTAAATTAGTTGCTGTATATACAATCTTTTAAACAGCAAAGATAACATCTAATTTTACATGTGTAAAAAATCTGTTTAAAAAATGTGTGAAAAATCTCCTCTCACTCCCTCCTGTGATTAAACTTCACTTTCTGGCTTTTGCCATCAGGGTGACCTGGTCTCCTCATGTGGAAAGAATTCAGGGAGACCCAGTTGCTGGTCTGTGATTCTGTAGTCTCAGGGTGCAGGATGAAACTACATACAGTATCAGCCTTTGTGTTTGTGTGTGTGCACGTCCTCAGAGACTTAATTCAAGGACAAAGTAACATTGTGCTGATGTCCCTATTGAGCAGCTCACCGCCGTTTTATCCGTGTATCTGTGTCTTCAGAGCTCTGCTGAGTGTGAATCACTTAGACTCACTGAAAGCACGGCTGCTTGAATGTTTGTCTAATAATGTGAGTGTGTTATTCAATACATTGACTCACACCATCTGCAGTTCTGTTAATATGATCTCTAAACCCAATTAGCACCATTGTAATACCATGTTTTTGGACATATTAAAACATAATATATAAATATAATAATCGCTATGTGCCATAATATACACAAAGACAGAGCACAAGTGAAATGTGGTCTCTGTATTTTTTTTAATTGAATACTTTTTTGTAACACAGATTTGTTCATTGTAACTATAAGCATAACAACAAGGTAAATTTAATTTGAACTGTGATCTCAGACTCAACGCTAGCATCTGATATCATCACTGCAGTATGGCATTGCCACTGTATTTTTTTTGCACAGAAATTTCATCTTCATAAAGAAGATTTATAAAGAATTGCTCTTCTAACCCTAAATGGTACAACAGCACAAATTAAACCAATAAAAAACAGTTTCATATAATCCAACAATAATGTCATTCTTTAATGGGCCATTTATTCCAAGATATACTTCCACCTCACTTTTATTTCTCTGTTTTTATATTCTTGTTTCGTTATTTTGTTACAAACCCTGCTCTCCTGCCTCTCCTCATGGTCCGACTCTAATCTGAGCTCTGGGGCCCGAAGTCTTATAACACCAAGCGTGTCTGACAAACTACCCATCCATAACAGGCACAACACTAAAGTTGTGAAGTTTATGTTAATGTTCTGTGCTGTGTTATTGCTGTACTGCAAACCCAAGCAGATCATTGAACTGTGATGTTGAGTGATACTTAGAGAAGGAAACTTCTGACTCACTAGACATGATAAAAATCACAAATCACAGCCCAGCGACTTTGTTCTCAGCGGGAGGACGGAACAATAGCTCATTTGATCATTAAGAACCTCTTCGAACTGCAGATCATCTACTTCACTTGTTGGGGAAGAAGCACGTTCACACTTGAATAAAACCAGAACTGAATTCAAGCTCTTGGCTATTTGTAAATATGTGTTTTTTCTCTGTATCCGTTTCCAGTCCATTAACTGCTGTCTATTCTTTCTCACCCTCTGTCTCTCTGCGGACACACAGGAACAAGTTTAATAGAGTCTCCTTCTCAGCTCATTAAACTGGTCTGATCAACCGCTTCTGCCTTATTTATGACCGTACCTCTGATCTGAGTGTGATTAGTCAGACTGAGAGAGCGCATCGGCGGTCAGGGGATTGGAGGCAATTGCGTTTTTTGTCAGAGAGTAAAAGAATCGCATTCTTCATTAGCGGTAAGCCTGCGAGCGCAGCGTGCAATGATCACGCGGCTTTAAACATCTGTGAGTAATGCAGCAGAAGTGTCTCTCCACTGGAGAACATTCTTCATTACCTTATCCAGATGTCTGACTAGAAAAACAGCTAGCCAAGCTTTCGTTTGTCCAGCTTGCCGTTCTGCTGCTGGCATAGAGCAAAAAGTAACAAAGATGGATGAGAGAGAGGGCGAGAAAAAAAAAGCAAAAAAAAGGAAAGCTGTTTATACCTGCTATTAACATCCGTTTCAGGAGCAAAATGTTAAGATGGTAAGATAGTTTTCTGTTTATGCCTGGTATTAACATTCATTTCAGACAAGTATTAAAAGTAGGCAGAACTGAATTGTAATCACTTAAACCACATTGGAAGAGTATGTGAACCAAATGAGAACGCATTTGTAGAGTTGAACTGCATGTACATTTTAGATACATTTCAAAATCTGGTGTAAAGAGGGAAGTTTTCTTTGTATTGTTTCAGCTGCCCACTTGTGATTGTATGACCCAGGGCAGATGTCACTACCAGGTGTAGAACGGGTCAAAGAAGCAGAAAAAAAAATAGCCAAAAAGATCTGAGGAGTTTCTCATCCTACAGATAAATCAGAGATGTTTCTTACTGCGTTTGATGCACAGGTTCTCAACACAGTAAACTCTCTCAAACCTTACCCAGCAGCTCTTATCAGCTTCCTGTGAGGAACTTCCCCTTGGATACAATGCTCAAATCATTGTTTGCCAGCTCTCTTGTGTTCTCTCTCTCTCTCTCTACTCTGAAAAATCCCCTTGTTTTTCACTGATGCATTTCCTTTATTTTTTGCTTCTCCTGGGTCACTTCCTGGTTTGGCTGTTGACCTTCAGTGATGAGATCATGAAGAGGTCGGCTAGTAAAGACTCCTGGGAAAACGAAGACTCTACAGCTGACCTTAATATCAGCTGACTGACACAGAACTCACACAGCGAAAATACTGTTATTTAAAATACTGTAAATTTAATTTATGTTTACCAACTGCTGATTAACTGCCCTTACAAGGATTATATCATACAGTTTGACAAGCAACAACTGCAAAAGACCATAAAATCATGTACAGCTGATTTAACTGGGTCTGAACTTAAAAGTCAACATTCCACACTGTTAACATTTAACCTCCTGTGTTATATCTCACTGTGATAAACGGACACACAGGCAGCAGGTCACACATGTAAAATGGAAAGCTTGCATCCAATTTACACAATAACAAATCAAAACTACAGTCACACCAGAACAGCATCTATTCGTTTTCCACCGAGGTGAACTCACAACCTCTCCGCCCACTGCCCAAATTCTGCATATTCTCAAAAAACAGAACCCAGCCCTGCATCATTAAATATTTTTGACCCCCTTACAGCCACAGTATTTACACTCTGTAATAATTAAGTTTTCTTGGGGGGAGAAAAAAGTTTTTCGCATTAAAAAAGTCACTTTAATTTGAAGTACTCAAGGTTAGCACAGATAATTGGAATATACTGCTTTAAAAAATGATTACATACTCATGGGATTTTTCAGATAATGGACATAATGTATCACAGATTGTAAATGTCTGCAAATTTTAGTAATAGAAATTAAACAATAATATATAACCAGTACATTATTGCAGATGCACACAAATCGTGAGTCAGAATACACTGAGGAGAGAGTTTGCAAGTAAAAGAATAAATACACACGTATTGTATATATTGCCACTTGGCTATTAAAAATATATCTGATGGGAAAACCTTGCAGAGCTGCATTTTCCTACTTTCTGAAGTTTAAATGACTTCTGTGAACAGGCTGACTTAGATAAATAAAGCCGAGGAGTTCTCTGAACATTACACTTCATAAAGGCCAGATTAAAAAAGAAACGCATAATTTTCCATATACTTGCTGTGCTCTGTTTCACCCTTATGCTTTCCGTTCTTTGTCACCTCAGCAACCTGCTGACAACAGACCAATCCATATAATATCTCAAACTAGCAAAACAGCCTTCATTGATAGACGATGAGAACTAAATTGCATTAGCATAACTCTTGCTGTTTTCTGTCTTTTATATGCATGTGGATAATGTGGTAAAACACACACACACACACAAACACACACACATACACACACACACACACACACACACACACCTAAAGAACTAATGTAAATTTCTTCTCATTATTCATTTTGATTCTGCACCTCTGACAGCCTAATTTTAAAGGTCAAAAGCAGACCACTGTATATCAGGTCATTCTAGTCTGACACTCTTACAGGTAAATTACACAGTGAGCATTCAAATGCAAAAACGTGAGATAAATGACAAAGAAAAAAACACTTTAGCAAAGTAATTGGAAAGTGGCAAGAGAGGAATGCTGCTACTGGTAAGATGGTAACTGATTCTAAAAATAACGCTTGACTTTTGCAAGATGCAAAATGTATTCTGAAGGTTAATAGTGAAATTATTTACCTGAATATCCTGAACAGCAAAAATGTTTTGAGTTTGAAATATACTTTTAATTAGGTGTAAAAACTGATAAATTGCACCAAACTAAAATACCAGAGGTTCTGGACTGTGCAAACCTGGACTGTGTTCTGGGTGGTTGCCAGGGTGTTGCTATGTGCTTGCTAAGATTATCAGAGCATTTCTTGCTAGGTGGTTGCTAGGTCCAAATTGCATTTAGTTTACTGTGTTTTTCTGCCTTTAGAACTGACAAGAAGTGACAAAATGTGACAAAAATAGCACTGGAAAAATGTTAAATATACACTAGTCTAGTGTGGCTGCAACGTTACATCTTAAATCAAGATTTCATGTTTTAGCAGATTTTTATGCATGATGTTCTAGCCCTTATATGACTTTAAAAGCTGAAGTCATGTCTTAACTTCTGCTTAATGCTATTATTATTTTCTTTCACTCCTTCTCTCTCTTCTCTCACATTCATGCACTCTACAACCTCTGATTACATACAACACCATGTTATTAATTTTAGCTTGAAGACAGAAGAAATAATTGAAGCCTCTGAGAGGAGTAATTTGCAACAGATGGAAAGTTCACAGGCGAGTCCACGAGTGAGGCCGTAATTGAAAGTCTGCACACTATATATTGCGCACTGTACACTAAACACTCCCCTTTTCCTCTTTTTTATTGTTCACTGGATCTCAGTTTATCCTTCTATGTTGAACATGTGCTTTATAGAGTAACAAACAAAAGAAAGACGATCACAGCAATAATATTAAGTAAATGTTAAATAACAACCAGAATGGTCTGCACAAATGGTAGTGTATGTAGACGGTTTACTTCTACAAATTAAACCTGTAAACAGACCCCACAGAAGTTTAGTTTAACAGCTAAACTTAGTATAGCTAGTTTGACCTCTTAGGGTTAACAATCATAAGCTTCTCTCAACTAACCACTGCTCTCAAACATTCATTATGGTTGAGCTCCGCAGTTTCTGACCATTTGTAACCCTATTTATGTTCTTAAAGCTTCTATTTAAATATGTCTTTTGCCCTGTGTTTGAAGTTCAAATGTCATTCAAGGTGAGATTTGTGTGTGTCTGTGTGTGTTACTTTAACAACAGAATCACAGGTGGACCCTAATGATCCTTTGGTAATAGTGGGTATGTCTTGCTCTCAAACCCAGATCATTAGATGTGGTTCAGTCTGGAATCTGAGCAGAGTGTCAAAGATGCCATTGTCAAACAGAAACAAACGTCCCCCCCATCCATTCACAGACACTGAGTCCAAGTTTCTAAGGCAATCTGTGTAGCTGTCACAGGAATGACATGTTTTGTGAGCTTTGGCTAAGCTTCTTCCTGTTTGGCTGAATAAAGGGAAGTTTTTGAACGGCACACGCTCTGTTTTTTTCTCTGTAACAGCTGTTTGTGTTGACCAGAATAAGCCACTCCATAAATCTCGCTACATCACTGGACTTTGACCGATCTGATGCCCAGAATGTGGCCTTTAATGTCATCATCAAGATTTATAGTCTAAAAACTGCTGAAAGACTTTGAGAATACCTGAATATTAAACAATGTCATAGAAAGAATCCACAGCAATTTAAAATGAGGAAATAAAGCACTTAGTCAAGTTTAGTTTTAGTAAATAGATTCCCATTCTAATCTAAAATTAATACTTTAAATTAACTTTAATGCAACCATTTAAAACAAAATGTTTCATTTTAGCTTTTTTAGCAAGGCTGCCGCCATTTAGTATTTCTATGTGACATCACAAGGAGGGTTTGCTGCAGTGGAAGTAAAATACTTGCATTTCACATGTTTGAAATAGAGGAAAATGAGCTTGAAATGAAAGTTAATCAGTTCTATTTTCATGAGTCTCAGTGCCAATGTATTTGAGCTGATGTGGTGAGAGGACTAAGCAGTTCTTCAGTAACTAACTAACTTTAGCATGACAGAAGCTCATCAAAACAGTGCTTTTTCTCTAGCAAGCTAACAGCGTTGTTGCTGTTTTCTAATTACAAGCTGACAGAGTCCTACATTGTTGTTTTTATGCTACATTGTATCACACAATAAGCCTTAAAAACGAGCTGAGCTGAGGCGATAATCAAAGACAATAAGAAAGTCTCTCTCAAGTAGTACAGGGAGGTCCAATTCAGTTTAGAAAATTGTTTTGCTCAAAACCCATTTCATTAATTCATTTATGAGTCATCACTCAATAGTTTCCCTAGTCTCTGCAGTATTCAGCACAGCATGAATTTTGTTGCTGTATAAAAATTAAGTCAGAGAAGAGAACAAGAGAAGTAATGTGATTGGGAAGTGTCACAAGCCAGACTCGAACTCACATCTACCGCATGAGCATCAGCATGCAACAGAATAATAAAAATAATAAACAAACTAAATAATAAACAAACATATTAATACTTCTCTGGTAATAATAATTTATCACATTGCTACATTAGAATTTTGCTACCAGTTTTGAGATATTGAGTTTTATATTTTTTGTATGATATATACCAAAATGTTTTAGTTTTCCAAATTAAACACCCAAAATGCATTTTTAAAAATAGTGTCAATAAATTATTTTACAATAAAAATATATTAATAACTCAATTTTGACAAAAATGTCAGATAGAACCTAAGGTAGCAACATGCAATATGACTCTTAAATAGCTTTTTTGTGCTTTTTAAAAGTGAAGCTTTTACTATAAACTATAGCTTAACTTTAACATAGTAAAATAGGTTTCTCAACACTGATAAAGTAAGTGGGTTAAAATGTCTTTATTTACACATGCACTAATGCTACAGGCTTCATTTTAACAGTGGTCTTGAGAGTAACATGTTCCTCAGGAGAACTAAGCAAATTAAGCAGAAGAAAGCTGCTGCTTCAATGGGCATCTGCTGATTAGAAGCTGTCAGAAATCCAGCGCTCTCCTCAAATCTCTGATTCCCTGACAGTCGGCTTTAAAGCCTCAATCACCGCCACATACAGTTCACAGGCATTTCATTTGGAAATCCTTTAAATGAGCAGCCGGTTTTCCTGTTCATTGTGAGCCGAAAGGAGTTAAAAGAACTGCGAGTCTGTGTTGTATTCTCTGGATGAGAATTCCACGAGGTGAAGAACAATGAATATCAAAGAATTCATTTGAAAATCAGTTCAGGACGAGGCCAGACAAACGTCTGTGTGACAGAGAGAGAGAGATGGGGCTATCAAAGCGTTTTATCAAATGGATTTTAGAAACAGCTAGAATGAAAAAGGATCTATTTTACCATAGCTGGAAAAGGTAAATTTGTTTAAGGTGTTGCCATTTATTGTGTTAAGTGTAAAGGTCATTATCTGTGAAGAATCGCCTGCGGGCTCGTGAGCTTTCAAAAGCTGACTTTTTATCCAGACACATATAAAACAGGGAAGTGTGTTGGATTTCAAAGGGCAATTTATACATTTATACAGAAAATGTTTGTATTAAAGCATCTGTACAGTTATGATTACTGTCCTGATCCACTGACAAAACATGGTCTTCCCAAAAAATGACTGTCAGTTCTGGTTTGTGAATTTATATGTCTGGATGAGTGATGATGTTTGTTGAGTCTTTCTGCTGTGGGAAACATTTGAACTCAGCGTAATGTACAGAGAAGGTCAGTCTATATCAAACGTCCCTGGACACCAATCCCTGGAGTTTCTGTGGTGAATCATTGGTTCTTTCTTACTGTCTGTCTGTTTTCTCTAACTGTTAAAAACTGCCGCTGCCAATACAAAAGACATTTTTACAGGGCTTTACAGGGCTAAAATGCAGAATCACAGTAATTCTACATTTACAAATGGGCTTTCTGTAAAATCATGAGAGGGAATTTGAATTTAACTTAAGCTATGAATGACAGAAAAGATATTGAACTGCAGAAATTCAAAGAAATTCAATCGCCTACGAAGGAGGTAAGTCGAACACTGTTTTTACCTATGGTCAATATGAAAAGTTAACACGCCATTTTATCTCTGGAATGTGATGTACTGTATCTCAGAACACAACAGCATATTTTGACAAGCATATTTGACAGGGTAGGTTAGAGAAGTATACATTTCCATTTAGTTTCAAGCTGGTATATGCTGGTTAGTACTGTCTGAGTACTAATCCAGCTGATGATACCCACACAGCCATTCAAAACAACCAAGAGAGGTTTTGCTGGATAAGGCACTAAGGACTAATCTGATTAGGGACAACACACGGAATACAAAGCACAACATCTGCTTACTGACCAGCGACCCAAACCCACATTAACACACTGAAAAGAAAACATTACTTTTGAAAACCTTGTTTTTGCACCAGCTTCCACCACACCAGCATAAACAGCAAGAGCAAAGTTTATGACAGTTGACTGCTGACAACTTTAGTTGTCTAGTAGTAACTGCAGTCTTAATTCAAACACACAAACACAGATAGAATGACACCCAGGGACACCACATACTGTATGCCACAGATCCTTTCTCCTAACACTGTGTGTGTGTGTGTGTGTGTGTGTGTGTGTGTGTGTGTGTGTGTGTGTGTGTGTGTGTGTGTGTGTGTGTGTGTGTGTGTGTGTGTGTGTGTGTGTG
>JBAJNP010007227.1:0-11759 GCA_036877545.1 Yasuhikotakia modesta | reverse complement strand
TGTGTGTGTGTGTGTGTGTAAGAAATGAATAATGACACAGAATAAGAATGCATTTCTTCCTCATACGAGAGCAGAATTTAGAACGAGACTCTACTGGAACTGAGCATTGTTTTTTTTTATAAAAACAGTGTCACTGTGCATGGAGACTGTTCCAAAATTCTGTTCCAAAATCTTGTTAACTAGTGTGCTGTTGCCTACATAGGCAGCATCCTGAAGGCGAAGAAAAGCTACTAAGTGACATTTCTGAATAGCTTTACCTTAGCTTTACACATACATAGCACACAATAAAATTGGTTAAAATTATACACTATTAATCACTGTTTTGAAATGCATTATAGGATTCCCTTGTGCGTGAAGGATACGTTAATTCTGCTTTAGAATTTGGCCAAGATTAGGTACAATTAAAAAGTCTTCCTTGTGCAACAGCCTTTATTTTGGAAACGTGCTTGTCATATCTACATAGGCAGCTTGCTGCAATTTGGAACAGAATGTGTGTGTGTGGAGACTGTCAGTGAAAGTCCCTGTATACTTTGTGAAAAAAACTTACTGGTTCTTCTCCACAGACAAGATCAGCCGCTGTCCTTCTGTTTGGATCAGGATACGCAGTGAAGCAGGAGGAATCTGAATAAGTGAAAAACAAAACACAACAGAAACAATCACCTCATGTCCTGTTTACCTGTTTCAGCCAATTTAAAATAAACCCAGCAAACCCTCACAAACACACACAGTTTTCACACCTCTGTACAGATCTGAGTTTGATCCGGCACAGCATGCAAAAGTCGAGAGGAACTCTTCCAAATGTCATTTTGCACATAATAATGTGTCAAGCACTCAGTGCCAAAGCTAATGTGTCTACATACAGCACTATACTACTATATATAGATATATAATAGTATAGTGCCATATATAGACACATTAGCCTTGACAATCTATGTTTACGTTCAAAGAAATAACATATACAGTTTGAGCTGGGTCTGCACAAACACATATGCAGGCCCACAAATATCATTTATTGATAATATTGGTCCTTTTTTGTCACTTAGTAGGTATTCACTACTGTACTATAATGTTTTTGTAAGGGTTGGATATGTTTTTTATTTGTTTAATCTGGAACTCATCTGAGATAAACATATGCTAAACAAAACCAAACACTGTACTCTGTACTATACACTGTATACTGTACTCACATATAAAAAGTAAACAAAACTATTTGTGTATTAATTTATATAATGATACTTTATATTAATATAATGGTCACATATCTGTACACAGTAAGCATCTGGTAAAGCACATTCTTCTATTATTCCTGATTCAGTAGAATGGCTTTGGCTCATCAGCCAACACACTTGTGGTTACTGCAGACTGACAGGGCCTTTATTTTCAGAATATTTCCTGTGTGAAATGCACTCCCTTCCCCACAATGTCCTTCTCCACCTGCAAATGTTTAAATGCAGTGGAAAGCACAGCTAGCTGTTACCGTAAACCAACCACTCAACAGCACTGCATGTTCAAGACTTCCAGAACTTTACAAAGCTTTAAAGAAAATTCCCAAAATTCCAGAGTCTTCTGAAGACAGTACTGGAAAAGCTCCAATCGTTTCCTTTCTGACTCCAAATTATCCACCATCACGTGACATCACATCAAATAGCAAAATGCCCAGAGAAAAGGCCTCTAAGTGCCACGTGTTAAGTTACAGAGTAATACATAACTGTGATAGATAGAATGACTACAATAGAATCTTGACTGTAATATTCATCAAAGCTCAAGTTACTCATTGCAGAGAGTGAAATCAATTAGGCCTTAATGACAAAGTCCTCGTGACTTTTGCGACAATGTCGCTACAGCTTCAGGCAGTTAATCTAATCTAATGTACTCCACACAATAGTTCTTGAGATTCATCACCTCATCAGTCAGTCGTCGTGCCTCCGGTGTCATTTGGCAGCCAGGCCCTTCACTCATTTTCATAAAATACACTTTAAGAGCTGAAAGTCGGCAGCTCAGAAATTATAGAGACTATGAGAGTCATACATTGTGAACTCATTTGCTCTGTATTTGTAACCTTTCATGAGTACAGAGACACTGGATTTGTTTTCTAGTCGGTTCTAATGACATGGTGTCCCAGAAGACAACCACTTAGCATTAATGTAACTATGGATGATTTTACTAGTTTAATTACTTATCTGTTACTTATCTGTGTAACTGTAAGCTAAAATAGTACTGTCCATCAAATTATTGCATCTATCCCACAATATCCATTCATAACAGCGTATTAAATGAACTTTAACCTCCAAATACAAATATTTACCCAGATTTTCTTGTCTGGTAAATTGAACAATAACCAGATAATGAAACATTAACTTAAATTAAAAACTGAGAGACACTCATTACATTAAATATATATTCAAATAGCTTCTTCTAAAAAATTTGCGTTTACATTTTAAATGACTTCAAAAAATTGGAAGAATAGCCTGTTTCTTTAAGCCTGTATGTAGTATGTAGCCTGTATCTCCCTCATTTTACACTCAATATATTATTCATTCAAAGGGAACTAAAAAAAGAATGCAGGCATTTTCAATACAATTTATAAATATAAAAATATAATGCCATCATGCTGAATGTGCAAATGGATTTCCAGTAGCTCATAAAACATGAACAAAACTAGTGCAAGCAACTTATATAAATATATAGCACTTGTTCTTACCCTGGAGCGGAGCCAGCTGATTGGTCGCCGCTCTGTTCCTTCCAGCAGTAATGGTACCATGGTGTGGTAACGTTCCAGTTTGTTGAGTGTACTTTTCAGTCGCCTCCCTGTGACGAGATACAAAAACACAATTAATCTTTTAAGAGAAATTTTTGTATCTGAGAAATAATCAGTGCTGAACTGATCTGTACTGGGGCTAAAAGTTCAAAGGAGCAAAAGTTAAAAGTGGAGTGTACTAAGGAGAACAGTAATCAGACAAGACCAGCGAATAGTCAGATAAAGGCAATTAACTCCATAAAACCAAACCCAGCTTTAAACATTTGGAAACAAACATAAACTGGAAAGTGTTTTGAGCTAACAAATATATACACAAATATATAAGTGCATATATTTATAAGTGTATAGGAACTGAATGTGGCTTGCTTTTCAAGTAACAGCAGTAGGGACCAAAAACTGTGATGCGTTTGAGCTTGCAATTTCATTTCAGTGTGAATTAAGCATGTTGCACAAAGTATTGTGTGTGATTTAATGGCAGAAGAAAAATATGACCTTTTGTACAAATTTGCTTGCATTAGTGACCTAAAATTAGCACAGAGTCCTAAAATATCTTTGTGATGCTTCTCTGTTTTAAATTATTAAACACCTAATATTTTAAAATGAAAAAATCAGATTTAAATGTGGATTCAGACAATTGTACTCTATAAATGTCATTATTGTTCTCACGCTGATTCGTATTGAGATGAACGATAAAATTGACAACTTGAATCTGTGTTGTGTATGTAGTTGCGTCATCACTTCAAACTAAATCAAAAGGCTTCTCTCTCTCTTTCCTCAGTGAAAGCCTGGTGCCGCACAGGGCCAAAGTGTTCCATCCTCAGCTGAACCTCTACACTACAGCATCCATTATGAATGAGGGTGACAGACACAGGGGGGAGGGGTGTAAGACAAGGAGAGAAAGGCACACAATACAGCAGTGTGGAGAAGTGTCACCCTAAGAGCATTACAAAGAACAACAGTGACAGCGCAACATGTTTTTTCTCAACTCTTTGAGGACCACAAGCCGTTTTTTTTCTAACTAACTCACACACATACAAATAAACAAACAAACACACATCACACACACAATCTGTTTTCAGAAGAACATTTTAGTTATAAAATTAGTTTTATTTTAGTTTATTACTCAGTTCTCAGAAATTGCTGATTGTGATTGGTGGATCACTGCATTTGGTAACTGGACAATGTCCTAGGAAAACAATATTTCAATGTACATTTTTTGCTGAGTTGGTAAGAAGCATAACGTATAGTCATGTGAACTATGAACTCACCATTCATAATACAAAAATACAACCTTGTTTATGTTGTAATGATGATGACTGTATGTAATCAATTATATTATTTTGTATTTAAATATCTTACTAAGCACTGTGTAACATTTATGGGTCATTTTAAAATAGGATACTAAAATTTAAGGTGTACAATGATAATCACTAATGAAAATATCCAAGTATTGATACTGAATAACTGTATAGATTTATACTGAATAACTGTCTGAATAACTGTCATATCTGTGTATTATAGTTTGTGAACTATGACACACTATGGTAACTAACAAATGGTTTGTTGGGCCCACTGCTCCCCACCTTCTTAGGCTGGTTTCTGGTCCCTCACAGTATCTCCCATAATTATGCACTTTGAGATAGACAGGAAGTGGCAAAGCATTCTGGAAACCTCTTGTTTTCCTTGCTGGGAAACTATCCCTCATGTTTCAATAAGTGTTTATGTGAACATCCTGTCATTTTGAATATAATTCATACCACAGAGGCACACACACACACATACATGCACAAATGCACACACACCCACACACTTCCTTTCCCCAGACCTAATTTCCTGTCTGTCATTATCTTTCACCCTTCCTCTCTTCTGCTTTTTTGTCCAAGAAGGATTCAATTTAAGAAAGGACACACTTGCATAAAATTGCCATTTCTGTGCAATCGGGAAAAGGATTACTACAATTATACTGAGGCACAACATCATAGAACATGTCCAAATAAGACATACTAAACACACACATTGACAATGTCAAATAATTTTCTACATTATTTAATTCAGAAACCTACTACTGTAAAATAAACACCATACTAATACCACAGCACAGGTAAGGGCCCTCTAATACAGCAAGTTGTTAGAGTATTTGGACACTTCAGTCACACTTAGAAATATTAGATACCAAAATTCTGTTTAAAGTAATATGGTGTAACAAATTAGGCTGGAGCTTTTCTGAGAAATTACTTTTAATTACTGGTCTCAACATTAAAAAATAAACCTGCACAGATCCATGTTAAAGTGAAATATCTCTCTGATAATGCCACATATTCACACCTCATACATTATATAAGCCAAAACTCAAAGGCATTTCATTATCACCAGCATTCACACTAATTCACATTAGTCAGTCCACAACATATATAAGAGGCCTCAGCCTGTGATGTAATGCTGTCTTATGATCACTCAGAAAGCTCTGCTAACACTAATAATGTAACCTAGTAACACATTACACCAACAGAACAATACAGCGTACAACAAAATAGTATCTGGCCTTGCTGTCTGGACAAAAAAAGTTTCTCCTAAACTGTAACATTTCTTTAGAATGAGGCTGTAAATGGGCTGATGACTTCACCAGATTTATTTGTCTACTGTCAGCACACAAACCCCAGAGAATCTGTGTGTGTGTGTGTGTGTGTGTGTGTTTTCTGAAAATAATGATATTCCATTATCGTTTCTAACTAAATACAGGACTGAAAACAGAAGACTAAACGATTAATCATTTGACAATCCAGTGAAGCTTAGAGTATTTTATCACTGTTGTGTTGAATCAGTCTGAGACCAGAGGGGAAATAAAGCAGAGGTCTATGTGGCATTACAAAAACCACCATAAATAAGTTCATGCGAAGTGGTGTGGCTACAGTACTGTGGGAAATTTAACTACATGTGCAAACCACTGTGTTTGTTATTATGCAAATTAGTCCAATATGAGTAACATGTTGTCTTTAAATCTAAAAACGGCTTTACATGAAATTGTCAGTACGTAATTGAGATACATTCATTTTCATTACAGTTACTTCATTTATCTGAAAAAAAAACCCAGACAATTAACTCCACAACCATATTTTTGGATGTATAGTTTTTTCCATCTTTAGCAGGTTCACACCCGTCACCAATCGCTTCCAAAACATCTGCAGTTCAGAGCCAGTGATGGGGGTGAAGTTAATAATATACACATTAATAATAGGTTTTGTGTTTTCAGTGGTTTTCTGAGTGGATGAGTTGAATGCATTAGTTCTCTCCTAACAGGCTGGAAAAGCCGTGTCAGCACTCTACAGAGGGTGAGAGAGATGGAAAGAGGAAAGTGTGATAGCAGGCAGAGAGAACTGGAGATTAAGAGCATGCCAGAGTAATGGAGGATGAGTGTGTGTTGGTTGATGGCTAATGCGGGTGTGATGGTGTTGAGACGGGGTGAATGAAGAGAGATTACTGACTGAGAAAATCTATAGACATCATGACCCTGCTATAATAATCTCTCCTCTGTCTCTCTCTCTCTGTCTCTCTGTCTGCTTATTGCTGTTGATGTGTAGCTACAGATTATGATTTTGAGACTCTTTGACAGGGGGACAGAAATGAGAGAGGAACATTATGAAAAATAGACAGCTAAAATAGTTCTCTATGGCACAAGCTAACTATGAGTGACATCTCATGATATTAGCCTGTTAAAACACTGGCCCTGCAGTTAATACCCCCATATCCATTCTGTATCTCTTGTACCTCTCGTTGTTAAAAAAGTGTCCTGAGGCACACATATATGACTCTGAAAATGATGTTTTTCATAAACCACTGAGTGTATGGAAGGAATAAGATTGGTATAAGATTGAAAGGCAGCAAAAAACTGATTTTGTTTGGCACCTAGCTCTACAAAATCAATTTCAGAGAATGAACAACAATAAACATCCAGGATCCTAGGTAAGCGATCAGTTAGTGCCCTGGAGAAAGATCAATATTCAGAAATATAGTGTTAGATTGCTGAATGCCTTGATTGACCAATCAGAATCAAATGTCCCTGAGAGCGGCATGACTATGTAGCGAATAGGGAATGAGTGAACAAATCAGCGGTTTTGGACACATGCATGAATGCCTAAACTGCCTGTCACTCACTGTATGTTTCTTCATACTCTTTGCGAGTTCAGCAGTGCTGCAAAATTTCATGATGAGTCGAGGCAAAAGTTTTCTCTTTCCACACTGACAGCAACTGTCTCAGAAAGTCTCTTGACATTGTGCCGTCATTGGCTGTGTTTTACTCTAGCAACCAATGTAAATACAATATATACTAAGCAAATGGATGAGATGTTAAAAACTGAGTCTCAAAATTAAAGAGTGAGTCTTAGTAATCTGATTTGAAACCAAATATATGCAGTTTGCGTGCAGTCTGAACAGTCTAAAAGAAGCAAGAAAACATGTAGCAGATAAACTTAGTGTGCAGCAGTTTTACTACAGTAAGACAATGCACTACTAATAAAAAAAACACACACTTGTGTGCTTTACTGGTAAGAACATCTCATAAACATCTATTGTTTTCGTACCTAATTATAAGCCTAATTATATTTTCTATTCCCTAAACCGAACCCTCACACAGACCTGTGAGAATTACAAAAGGATTTGATCAATTTATGAGCATTTTATGACTACCACCTAAAATGTTCTCATGTTGTTTTACTATATTAGCGAACACATTTTTAAAACAATGCCGGTTCTGCGCACACACCATCGGCTAAAAACTAATGATTGAACTAAGCTTAGTCACACATCACTGGCACAAGCTGATCCCTGTTGTCAGTGTGTGTATATGTGTGTGTTTGTGTGCATGCACGTGTGTTTGGGGAGGTGGAGTTAGACTCTGGATCAATGCAGGCAACAACAGGGGTCTATTCAGGATTTCAAAATTGTTGCCGACACACAAACATGGATTTGGTCACGGTACAGCTGCTTATACTCCAAAAACAGTGTAACAATAACTTGAACTGAACTACAGATAAACTTGGCATTGATTCTACAGCCTGTGTTACAATCTCAAATATAATTGAATAGGAAAGAACTAAACACCATCTTGAATACCATCTCACCAAGAATCCCTATATTTCTTATAAATATCATGGCCAAGTCATTCACA
This sequence comes from Yasuhikotakia modesta, assembly GCA_036877545.1. Taxonomy (NCBI): domain Eukaryota; kingdom Metazoa; phylum Chordata; class Actinopteri; order Cypriniformes; family Botiidae; genus Yasuhikotakia; species Yasuhikotakia modesta. The sequence goes on along the minus strand of JBAJNP010007227.1, from coordinate 3,837 downwards.
TCACATTCAAATACACACAAGCTGGCTTCTAACACAACTGAATATTCAACAGTATGTAAATGGTGGAAGACAAATGAAGTGTGGCCTCGAAAACTTTGTCTTTATCTTGCTGTACACACAAACAGCCAAAAACACTTTACAAGTGCCTGCTTCAATCCACCAGAAGCTTTGAAATATATGCCACTTTCGTATCTAGCTTAAAGCTCTTTCTGAACACTTGTACACAATAAGGATGACTGGGTTCAGTTTGTACAGTGTGTCACTCTCCAGGAGGTAAAGCGAGGCCCCTCCCATTCAGAAAGGATTGGTCATGGAAGCCAAACCCGCAGTGAGGTAACTCACATGACTGCTGGAACAGACCTTGAACCTGTTAAACACATACACAGAAACACAAACACAAGTGGTCCAGCTCGCAAGGGTGTGGTAAAACTGTCTGTTAGCACACCAGTCCACACAGGACACTATCCTCAAAACTCCACTAGCGCTTTGTAACAAGACAAATATTTACATTTATGCATTTAGCAGGTATATATCTTTTCAGGACGTGACCCTGGGGAATTGAACACAACTATCTTTGCACTTCTAACACAACAAATATCAACTAAGCTACAGAAACACTGCTTAAACAAATACAGGAAGGGAACTGATGTTCCAATAAAAGTTCCCACCTACTGTAATTTACTAATAATTTACCCCTTTGAACTGTGATGTTTTTGGTCCTTGAAAATTTGCCTGTGCTGACCAACTTTGCGTCTCAGCCATTTAAATCAGGACACTAAAAGGATACGGAATTCAATTATTTGGGATTAAGATTAGATTTTGGAAACACAGTATCAGCAATTCCACCCACTTCAACGGATTATAAGGATTTTTGCTGTGGATGAACACATTACAAACACACACGCATATACAAACAGTCCCACAGCACAAGAACATATTAGACATGGATTGATGGTCTTTTTCAAATTGCATTTTAATGTGTAATACAGTAAAACCATGTCAGCCAGGCTAAGTTTATGAGCTTGTCACTATGGGCAATGAAGTGCTAGCAAGTGGAAATATGAGACACGTTTGCATACACACAGGTGCATGGCATGCAGTGTAAAAGCCGAGCGTACTACCCTTAAAAGTGCAGTTTCAATAAAGCGCCCTCCAGTGGCTTAACAAGTGAGTCTGTTGCTTTTGCATACAATGTACAAAATTCAAACAAATAGAGTCAAAAAACAGAAAGTCTTGATACAGACAATGTATCAAGTCACTGCAAGTCATGGAAAGAAACACTAAAAAAAGAATACATCCGTAGCATATTCCCAATTTTCCCAGAGTGACAGAGAGGAACATTGGAGAACTTTGCAGGGGTTACTTTATAATTCTGTTGCATTAGCTGTGATCATGCTGTGTGTTTCAAAAGTCTCCTACAATCAAAACTCAAAGACAGATTATCATCCTGCTTCTGCCGTAATTGCTATCATGTTGCTAACACTCACCAGCTTTGCTTGCATCACCAGCTTTAAAGTCTGTATGTGTGTGTCTGTGTGTCTAGTGAAAGTGAGAGGAAACAACCACAGAGGTGTTAAACAAACGTCTCCTAAGAAAGTATTATGATCTCAAATGATGAAACTGACAGGCAAACGGGAACACCTCACACCTTAACCCTAACTAACCTGAAACAAGTGCAGACACAATGCACAACTTGCAAGTAAAGCTTTATAAAGAACATGCCAAAATAAAAAGCCTTTTTTATCCAATGCCTGCTCTTCTGAACTAACCAAGCCCACAGTGGTTTATTACCACTAAAGTCCCCTCTTAACTATCTAGCTATCAGACCTGTTAACAATTGTTCATATTTAAATGTGCTTTAATTGGAATTAAAGGATAGGATAACTAGTCAATTTTTGTAGTTTTCTTTGTTCCCCTTTGGAGTACTGCTTCCCTGATACAGTACGCAGAAATTACATCAACCTACAGCTAGTTCTGGTGACCTCAGTAAACAACAGCTTATCAGTTTGTCCATCTACACTACATTTCCTGCTGGTTTACTAACAACCAGTTGTAAATGCTCCTAATTTAAGGCTACTGAGATGCACAGACACTAATAGGGCATCCAGACCTCACATTATGTATTAATGGAAAACGTCTTTTAAAGCTACACGTGTTCATTTAAATCTATCTTTGCTGCTTTTGTCATTCACACAGTCACCAATTGCTTAAAATCATAAACGCTCTTGTTTTATAGTCTATTCGAAATTCTGACTGAAATCAATGGCTGTGAAACTCTGGCACATTTTAAAACCCTATTTCTAATGCTATGAATACAATCATAGAAATCATATTACTATATCATAAGTGTGCTTGCATATTTTATTATAGCATTGTTGGGTACCACCAAAGTCACGATATCCATATTACACAGTTACTGTAATAAAGCACTAACAACAAAGTGTGCATTTACATTATTTCAGTACAGTACAGTACCTGTATTCGGCAGGGCTCGTTAGTTTAACTTAGTATTTCTTTCTGTTAACAGGCAGAGATGTAAGCAGTTATGTAAAGTGCGACTCTTACCATCGGGTGAGTGATGACCGGAGCTGTCAGCTATCAGTGCCAGTAAAAGAAGCGCAAAAGCGCGCAGTCCGTTCATGAGGTACCAGTTCTCCGAGCGCCGGTAGATGCTCATGATGCCCGGGTCCTTATGATGGGATCTTCATAATATACCGACACAGAAAGACAGACGGTGCAAGAGAAGAGGATGTAGGGGACTTCCTGCAATACGATTAAATCCACAGGGGAGAAAGGGGAGGGTGGTCTAAAGACCCGCGACAGAGCTGTCAAAAACTTTCCAAAGGCAATAGCGCTGAATCTTACGCAATGTCGTGTTTTCACCGACAGTTCACACATGCACAGAGTAAAGAAAAGCAAAATGCACGCGGTCACATATGAGCAGATGCGGTCTGGTGCGGTGTATTTGGTGAAGTGTTGTTCTTTGGAAGAGCGCTGCTCGCATCTCCACGTGTTTTTGCGCAGCTCTGCAGGGTCTTAGAGCCTTTAGACCGTTAGATAAGGAATCATACATACACCATTCATCAAACATGTTACACATTTAAATCATAGCAACAATACATTGATACTCTGAAAAGGGCATATTAAAATATTGTAAATATTTGACAAGATTATTTTTAAGGTCAGGTCTAGGCAGCCTTCATCTGAAATAAAACAAACTAATGGAAGTATATATATATATATATATAATTTGTAAGTTTGTTTTCAAGAAACATTTTCCTGATTATTTTGGTATGCAAGACAGTAGCACTCAAGGTTTTACTAGGTAAAACCTAGTATCCCACATATTTACAAATCAACATATTTCTTCCTTTTTCTTAAACAAAAAACCCTTTACTGCCAACCTGCTCTAATTGAAGTTGACTACACATACTTTTTAATGCATTTATAAATTACTTGTCATCCAACCTGTCATCTAAATATGTTTTCTCTGAATTCTATTAGCCCAAATTTCATTTTCCGCATCAGAAACCCTGACACTTCCAGGGCAAATGTGGGGTCAGAAAAGCAGAAGATATTTTCCACCTCTTTCTATCATGTATTAGACATCATATTAGTTTCATTGAGTGACTCACTTGCTGATATTAACCAGCTAATAACATGGGTAATAGCGGCATATGCTCACTCTGAATAAAGCACGGGTACAGAGACAGCAACTGTGCCTTGCTGAGATAGCATTTACTGCATTGGTCAAATAATACATAGAACAGAAACTGTTGTTAATGACAGCGTCTTAATCCTGGTCCTGTAGAACCGACAGCACCGGACATTTCGTAT
>JBAJNP010007226.1:0-23189 GCA_036877545.1 Yasuhikotakia modesta | reverse complement strand
CATTTTAGTGTTGTACAACATTACATTAAGAGACTTGCTGACATCAAGTCTCTATACTTCTGTGGCTCTCAGTAGATTCAGATAGTTGGAGTTGGGTTAATACGCCTTGGTAAGTTCTGTTGCTACTTCATGATTACGTTTCTGGCAACATTTAAAATGAATAAATAATTGTTGAAATGCAATATATTTTTTTCAACTTTCAAATAGGGATTTAATGATTGATAAATATCTGATTGCTGAATATTGTACCCTAATTGAAGTAGCTGTTTAGCAGGATCAAGATTTTGCACACCATTGGATGAATGACTGCCTGACACAAAATATTGTTAATTATGTTAAATATTATGTTGAAATATATTTATGATTAACTATCAAATGGTTAATTAGTTAGAAACTAGTTGCTATGAATACAGGTGCCATCAGTTGTCTTCTTATGAATTGCTTGTTTGTCATTGAGTCAGTATTGCTTATGCAAAATAGGCCCTTCGTTACCAAACACCAAGAAACTGAATTAGGAAACAATAACTGTATGAGTCATTTGCAAACTGTTAAACATTGAACTGATCGTTACTTTAACTGGGACATCACAGGGATATACGAATATTTGATCTGTTATTGCATGACTCCGGCAGAGCTGTTGACATCAAACATTGTTTACTTAATCAGCTGAGTCAAGTTTGCAAGAAATTTCATGCTTCCCTGTACAAGTATTTTTTAGTATTTTTAAAATACAAAAATACAGTAGTTTATTTTGATACATGGTGTGGCTGCTGTATTTTGTAGTTTATTTAGATACACTTTAAATTAAGGTATTTAGAACTTTATTTTGAAATACATTTTGATGTATTTTTGCTTGAGTTTAAATGAGTGTAAATGAGTACAGTCTAAAATAAAAACTATTTTCCACTTTAAAGACAAATACTATATTAAAGCAGATAATGTCCACATTGGCTTTAAATGTGTTGCTGCGTGTTAACAGTAATGTTTAGTGTTTTACCTGGTGACATATTTTAAATAAAGACATATTTTAAATAAAAAGTTTGACAACAAAAATAAACTGTGATAAAAATGTGATAAACTGTAGGCTACAACCTAACATTTTTAATACAGTTTTCTGTATCTTGGATATGGAATGCGGTCTTCAAGAATTCTGTGTGTTTAAATAACAATTATTACTCGATCCTGATGTAAGCGGTCACGTCACATGTTCTCTACAACTGCGGAATCAATGATTGTGACACGACTGCCGCCCAACGGTCTTGTGGCGCAATGAAGGGCAGTCACTCACTGTTAAACAGTGTCAACAACTTTTGGCAGCTGCATTCAATGTTATTCTATTTGGTCTGCTACATATTCTACACTGGTCAACACTGCAGGGGTCTCATTCATCAACCACCACGGAGGTCTGCGGTCAGGCCCTCTTTACAAGTTGGCACACCAGATCCTTGTGTGGTCCCAGGGGAAACTCCTCTCTCTGAAAGCAGTTTAAATGGCGGGTGCCATTTTATACCCCCACCCAGAATTTTGGAAGTGAGGGTGCTAGAGGTATGGCCCCTGAGTGGCCAAAACTCGTAAATTCTGGTCTTTCAACTGAGGATGTTGAGACCATTTTGCATTCCAGAGCTCCCTCTATGAGGAAACTTTATGCTGTGAAATGGAAGTTGTTCACTTCATGGTGCAGAGAACACCAGCTGGATCTAGTCAGGTATACCATTAATGCAGTCCTGGAGTTTTTGCAATCATGATTTTCTGCAGGCTACTCTGAAGGTCTATGTGGCCTATCTGCTTTCTATGCTGCAATAGGTGGCTACACAGTGGGTAAACACCACTGGGTCTCTCGTTTCCTCTGAGGTGCACTGAGGCTGATGCCACCAGTGCTTGTGTCCCATCTGGGGTCCTGGCCCTTTGTGTACTAGAAGCTCTTTGTGCTCCATCTTTCTTAAATTGTGTGCAAGCACTGGCCACACATTTTAAACACACAATTTAAAAGCTGGAGATGTCCCCAAAGCGTTTCAATGCAGCATCTCATTCCATTCAGGGAACCTGAGTTACTTCTGTAACCCGAGATGATTTTTATTATTTCATTATTGGTGTCTAGTTTTTTAAAAGAATGAAAACAAAATATAGAAAAAGTATAAAAAAAGAAAGTATAAAAAATAAAAAGTATGCCCACAAAGTTCTCCCATCATAATCAAGTTATAGCTCACTACATCCATTTGGACATTAATCCTTTGCATCATAATGAATTAAGACTTTAAACTAACTATAGTTTAATTTAAAAACAGTTTATGAACGGTGGCTTCAAGTTTGGGTGTTAATCTTGGGCTGACGGTGCGCATCTGAAACGAAAACAAACTATTTTAAATAGATTTCAGCCACAATGTCAAGTCAAGGATTACTATTTGCATAAGTATAATTGGGCCAAAATGTTATCATTGTTGAATACTATGCATTCACCTGAGCCATACATTCAATGCAATAATGAATTAACACTCAAAGAGAACACAAAAAATAACATTTATTTTAACATACCATGGCCATTTGACGAGAAGATTACTCTCGTGTTTTCATATTGTTAACAATCTAATGAAACAATGTAATACTCACAGCTTGTGAGATGATTTAAACAAAACGGCTATTGCAGCTATTGAAAACCATACAATGTCAATGCCCTTGTCACTGCCTGTTTGACTCTGTAGATTTGTTAGAGCAGGAGAACCCGAGCCCAAATTCAAACGTAAACTAAAAATAATAAATGTAACACTTGTGTGTCACTGGAGGAGCATCACTCAGATGTGAGGGCATTAGGTGATGCTGCACCCCTGGTAGAATTATCTTAAAGGTGCTGGTCATATAATTAGAATATCATTAAACAGTTTATTTGTTTTACTAATTCCATTCAAAAAGTGAAACTTGTATATTATATTTATTCATTACACACAGATTGATACATTTCAAATGTTTATCTCTTTTAATTTTGATGATTATAACTGACAACTAATGGAAATCCCAAATTCAGTATCTTAGGAAGTTAAGACCAATACAAAGAAAGGATTTAGGAATCTTGGCCAACTGAAAAGTATGAACATGAGTATGAGCATGTACAGTTCTCAATACTTAGTTGGGGCACTGTTTTGCCTGAATTACTGCAGCAATGCAGCATCAATCAGTCTGTTGCCACTGCTCAGGTGTTATGAGAGCCCAGGTTGCGCCGATAGTGGCCTTCAGCTCTTCTTCATTGTTGGGTCTGGCATATCGCATCTTCCAGCAGCAGTCAGTCCTTTTTGTCTTTAGCCCAGGCGAAATACTTCTGATGCTGTCTTTTGTTCAGGAGTGGCTTGACACAAGGATTGTGACAGCTGAAACCCATGTTGTGCGTAGTGGTTCTTGAAGCACTGACTCCAGCTGCAGTCCACGCTTATTACCACCGCTGCAGTTCCAGTGCTGGTGCCCAATCTAGAACTCGTTCTGCGTGTTTCGGCCGAACTTTGACAGGTGCTGGTGCCAAAACCTGGAACTTCCATGGCACCCTGAAGTTGCTGGTCCCAAAGTCGGAACCGCACAAATATGTAAACGCAGAACGATAAACCAAGGTTTATCCTATTAAAATGTTGCCTCATGAACTGTGCTCGTAAATAACAAAAGTTTGTATAGTGCTATGTAAATATAATCATAGTAACATTTTGCTTCAAATTTCTGTGCTGAAACATGTGCGGGTGCTGGTGCCAACCAGAACCAGTTCACCTTCAGCACAGTACTGATGGAGCTCTGTTGGCTCCCCCACATTTTTGAATGGGTTTTGTTTCACAATCCTATTCAGGGTGCGGTTATCCCTATTACCTGTAAATAAAAATAAAAAAATAGAAAAAGAATAAAAAAAGAATAAAAAAATATAGAATAAAAAAGTAATAATATTTAATTTGAGGTGCAGAGGGACTCCACATGCTTGTGACATACAGGAAATGTTATGTTTGGTTTACAAAAAAACAAAGCAGGAAAATTAACATCCATCTTCAGAAACAGCTATTAGGAATAGTCCTTTGGGAAGGAGATATAGCAACAGCAGAACACAAGAAGATGAAAAACATTTTATGCACAGATGGTTAAGGTGCTGCTTGATTATAAACTGCAAATTTCATGAATCTCTCACCTTTTCTTAGTCTCTATTCTATTCCTCTTCATTCCATATTTTCTTTTTGTCAAATACAATGTCAAATAGTTGTAATACACAAGGCAATGTTAGGTGTCTAAAATTTTCCACAACCCACTTATACATATAAATAACTTATAGACGACCAGAACAGAGATGAAAAATAATTACCTTTTACAAACAGCACACGTTATTTCTATGTCAGTACTATAGTTCCATTTTGTAAATTGTCAAATAATCTTTCTTTAATTAGCACTTCATACTGTGACTAGCTTGAATGAGCAGGTTGAAGACATTCACAAAATGTTTAACATCCACATTAAGAAAATAAAAGGAAGGAGGGATGGGCTCAAGAAATACATTGATTTTAGGACATCATACAACATTTGAGGCCCTTTTAATACCAAATTGTACTGGCTCACAGTGTTAAAGTTTAAATTTCCATTTTCCCATACTAATCTCCTCCTACTTTTCAGGACTTTTAACAGTTTAGCTGCTGTAGTTAGCAGCGAGGTCACATGTTTGCACAACTGGTGAAAATTTTATTTGTGCTAGAAATGCCGTTAAGAAGCCATACACCACTTATACTATGTTAACAGGATACTGGATTAGCGCCATAAGGGATACAGTGGTTGTGCACTTTTACACAGGTCTAGAATCAGATTTCCACTTAACTTTTACCAGAGAAAAAGTCTCCATCCTGAACAATTGTATTATAGAGAATTGTTTTGTAGAGAACAAATTTTATAGAGAACCTTTCCTTCCATCACAGTGTTGTACCATTAGAAAGAGTTATATTATTATTTACATGTTACTATATTTAATAAGTGTGAGATCTTGGTATTAGTCCATATATTGGACTTTTTTATTGGAATTTAACATAGAATAAGTGACATTCAAATCCTTAATTACAAAGAAAATCTCTTGGTTTATTATTACATTAAAAATTTGCAGGGCTATATGAAAAAAAAGTTAAAAAGAATAAACCAAAAGTAAGCAACTAGGGAACAGTGTCAAAAGAATGTCCAAAATTCAGTATGTTCAAATGTTAATATTTGAAATATTTCATACCCATGTTATACATCTTATAAACGTTTACCAGTCTAAAGGCAGATCAGTTATCAAAATACTTGTTAGATGTTTTCATAGTACCATCAGGAAGCATTTGGTGTATTTGTTTTGAGGCTTTTAAAACCATTCAGTACTTTTTGAATGTCTTTGTTCCAGATACTACTTGCAAAAGTTAGCAGTCACTGTGTCTTACTCAGCTGATGTCTCCAAAAAAAAAACAAAGTGAAAACATGCCTTGCCCACTTGCCGCTTCCAGTTTTTGAGAGAAGAGAGGCTATTTGGCTTGACACTGGAATCACTTTATTGGTTAAATGTCTGATATAGGATAAAAATATTGAAATATGTGGCAGGATATTTTTTATGAGAAAACTGCCAAGCTCTGGGATATGTAATGAGTTCCATGAAAGCATTTATTATCTGAATGTGGTGCTTGCTGACCTTGAATTTAGTTTTCCAGCCAGAGATGCAGTAATGTCAGGGTCACTAGTCATTTTTCCAGGAGGTGAAAATATTAATTTCGAATTAAACTTTTGGAATGGCCACCTTGCACCACACCCAAAATGCTATTTTCTATAAGCATCTGAATCAATTAAGAGTTTTATAGTCTCTTAAACAGCAGGCTACATTGTAGAAGAGACCAGAAGGCACAAATGGAATTCTGCAAAGCCTGTGTAGATTAATAACTGTGTATCTATGCAGTACATGATTCATAATTTTAGGTCGTTAAATTAGGACTATCATGTGTAAGAGTAATCTATATCTGGAATGCCTCCTTCCCTATATCCACGGTTGGTACCATAACCAGAATTGGTCATGTTATTGGATGACTTGTATAGACCTGTGGCTTTGGAGGGAAATATGGTGTGTATGATATAATCCTCTCGTACAGGTTTGGGTTGAAGGGGCTGTCTTGCTGCCATAGGTGTCATCTGAAATCCAGGACCTCTAATCTCTAAAATGGTATTATCTTTCTTGGTGCCCGACTCAATGTAGTCATCAAAGTGTTTGTTTTTGCGAGAGGTACTAGGACTGTAAGAAGAGTCTCTTGAAGAAAGGCGACCTGCACGATGCCCATACCAGCAGAAAATGGCTATGATAAAAGCCAGGGAAACTATTACTGTAGCGCCTCCAATTATTCCAGCAAGTGGAAGAGAACGCATTTGATCATAGTTCTTATCTTCACCTTGATCATCTTCAGAATGGGTGGGATGAGAGGTTTCAGTTCTGGCACAAACTGGAACATCATTTGTGTCTTTGTCACCCCCTGGAAAATTACTTCTGCTTCCACTATTAGACACTAGAGGCACCATGCAAATGATATAACTGGAAGTAGGCTGTAAGGAGGTAAGAAGATACTCCCGTCGATCACCACTAACCAAGGTCTCTGTAATAGACCCCATAGAAGAGCTGGTTCCCAGGCGAAGCCAGCTTAATCGGAAGGAAGAAGATGTTTGGGCCACACTCCAAGTAACCCGGATGCTATCATAGGATAGAGTTTTCACATTCAGGGCCAGGTTCTTGCCCACACCACTGCTGCTTAATGTGTAGTCAAACCCTGTTTCTGGGAAACGCAGCCCTGGTCGTTTAGACTTAAGTGTAAACAATGACCCTTGAGGGGGAGAGACAGTAGTAGAAATGGCTCCAACCCCTCCTCCACTCACTCTGTTACCACCAATACCTGCACCTACTACACCACCTCCAGCAGCAGCTAAATCACATTCATCCATCTGATTTGTGAGGTCTCTTAGGGCCATGTCTCTAACTCGCTCTGGTGTCTGACAGATGAAGCCCCTCACTGTAATTGTGTTACCCTTCGCCTCCAGCCAGTCATGAAGCCAGCGCAAGTTGCACCCACAATGCCAAGGGTTGCCTCGCACCAGAAGACTTCCTAGACTTTCCAAATCCCTGAACAAACCTCTAGGAAGAGTGGTCAAATTGTTTCCAGAAAGATCTAGGCGCTGTAGTCTGTGCATACCATCAAGTGTGCCCCGAGGCATGTGTATAAGAGTGTTGTCCTGAAGAGAAAGTCTCTGCAGGTGGGCATTAGGCAGGTTTAGTGGGGGTGTTTGCAGAGAATTACGCACTAGTGAAAGTTCTGTTAAGTTTGACAGCCGTGAGAAAGTATCATCAGCTATGCGCTGATTAGCTAAAAGATTACCGTCCAACACCAGGCGGCGTAAAGATGACAAACCACGAAAAGCATGAGTAGGAATAGTGGAGATTCGGTTGTCATCTAAACGAAGCTCCTCAAGCGAGGCAGGAAGACCAGATGGGATGCTGGAAAGATGATTTCTGGAAAGAAAGAGTAGACGTAGTCGAGGGTTGTCAGCAAAAGCCTGGTCTTCAATACTCACAGTAGAAACAGAGTTGTCATCCAGATGCAACTTTTCAAGGAGTGGAAGTCTGGCAAGTGCAGATTGTGGCAACACTCTAATGTTGTTGTCCTGGAGGTGAAGCTCTCTTAATGAAGGTGGCAACTGCATTGGAAAGTCATCCAATTCATTATCATAAAGATATATAACACGGACTGTAGTGTGATGCTCCAAGGAATTGGGAAGTCCTGCATTATCAATGTGATTATTCTGAAGATAAAGCACAATTGCAGATGCTGGTAATGGTGGAATTGAACTCAGTCCACGATCATTGCAATAAATAAAATCCTCATCACAACGACACACAGAGGGGCACACTATGTCACCCACACCATTCAGTCCCTGTAAGGAAGCTGTAGCCATCTCCAACAGTTCGGCCAACGATGTCAGACACAACAGCAGGAAAAAGAGCAAGTCTCTAAGCTCCCCCAAACCTTCAGGAGCCATCATGCAACCACAGGAATGTCTCCTCACTTCCACTTTTCTTCTATAGCCCAGTTCAGCAAATGTAATGTTTCCTTACAGAAGAAATGGGCTCCAATTTCTGACGATTCTTATGTCTTCTTCTATGTCTTTTTTCACCCTGGAGATAGACAAGAGAGAAAGACATAAACTTAAATTAATGCCTTGAACAGATTTATCTGATGTTCCAATAAAATCAATGAAACAGGTACACAAACCCAATTACATGGCAGAAATGGAGTAATGACAATTACATCCAATCGCTTATGCATACTTAGTATCTAGGCCATGTTTCTGTGGTTCAGCTGCTGGCCTCATCTATCTATACATTGTATATAGGATCAATGATCCAAAGTGACATTCTCAACCTAGATGTAACTTACATTAGTAAAACTCAAGACTTTTAATACTCTTTCAAATCAAAATTAAAAATTCAAAAGCTTTTTTAAACCTCTCTTAAAGAAATATGCAGCATATGTGTTATGTCTCCATAACACCAAAAACCAATAACCATTCCCACCAAAGCCGGACCATCAAAGGCGGCATCACACAAGTATGACCAGTTTTGAATAAATGTTTTCTTCTTGTTCCCACTATCCATTTCCATTCCATTTACTATCTATTTATTTACATTTAGGCATTTAACAGACGTTTTATCCAAAGCAACTTACAATGTGAAAAAAACAATAAAACAAAATGACAATAAACATTAGCTGTATGTGGTTACAATTTTATCCAGAGTACAACATTTTGCTTGATGTGAAACCTGTTGGGAGAGAGGAAAAGGGCATAGTAGTTAGGTATTTGTGAAAAAATGTATACTTATTATAATAAGTAATTGCAGTAGTATCTGCTGCATACTTTTGTAAGTGTATTTTTAATCACACTCTACCCTCCCTCCTTATTACAAGCTGCTCATCTATGGTAACATATTTACTGGGGAATAACCATCTTCTACATTTGGCTGGGAAACAGTTTTTAGTCTCAAAGCCCTGTCATTGACCTGTATAAACTTGTGGATATCCTCATATTTCCTGACCACCATGGTGGCTTTATACATTGGATTTTGCAGTGGATGCAGAAACAGTTCCCGCAAGGTCTCATCCTTCACCCTTTGGTGAAATATCCATTGAAACAGGTGCAGGTCCTGGGCAGCTCCTCAGGATTTTGTGGCTTCTGTTTTCTGGTTCTGCCCTGAGTGAGGGGGAGGGGATGTTCACTCCAGTAAGACCTCTTTTAAGTCAGTCAGTCAGTCAGTCAGTCAGTCTGTCTGTCTAATTAGGACAAAAAGGTCAGACTTTGCTTAAACAAAAATCTTGTCACTTAACAGAAACAATGTACAGTACAGAACAAAGTCATGGGGCAGGGGAAAAATAATATTGTCTGTATAATATTGTGTATGACTCAGCAATGACTCAAATAACTTATTAATAAAGTCATCTGGAATGTCAAAGACTCCCAGAGTACACTAAGATTCTTTGGTTCAAACCAACAAGTGGTTGAACAATTGTTTTATGGGATCTGACTGACCTCGGCCTGTCATGAACTTCACCAGTTTCTTCAAATCATTGTCTTATCCTCTCCACTTGATGTTTAGATACATTAAAGATGTCTGCCACCTCAGCAGGAAACTTGGTCATCAGGCTCTTGATGATCAGCACTTTGGTCTGTGGTTGAATCTTTGGCATGCTGTTAAAGGTCAGGATGCCTTTTAAATAAAGGTTGGGTGTGCTGGGGTTCTTCTTGTTAATTATAGTATTTGTCACAGGTGACGCTCTAATCTGTGATTGGTTGAATCCCTTAAAGATGTCACAAGAAAGAGCAAAGTGTGACCTTTCTGTCCTAATCAAATAATTAAAAATCAAGGCATGATAGTATTTTATTATGGGATAGGATTTTATAAGTTAATTCCATTGTTAATTGTTCCTACAACAATGTGCATCACTCCTATATGTGCATGTATTTGTTGTTTTGCCAAATTAACAGTCAACACTGCTAAACTTTTCTTCTAAACACTGTTTATTCAGACACTGACCTTAATATTTCCTGTGGTAATAAGCATGTTAGTGCATGCTTAACATTATATTAACATTACATTACATTAAGAAAATGTTGGTTGCAAGAGAGAGAGATAGACAGCTGGGAATATTGATGGATGTTTACACATAGAAAGAACAAAGGTGATTGCTGTAAACATTTTGATTGATATTTTAATATTTTGATTAGTTTGTATAATCTTATTAAATAACCCACTACTTACCTACCTTCAGGAGCCTCATTTATAAAACTCTGCATAGATTCCCCTCTAAAAGATATTGTGCGCCAAAAGTCAAAGAATTGTTATATGCATGTTTCTTGTTATAAATACTGACTTGCGTTACCTTATGCATTAATGCACCAGCAACACACTCCTCCCAAGATCATCCCATATTTGTCCTAATAAGGTCCATGTTAAAGGTGACCTAGAGTGGTTGAACGGAGTATAAATTCTTGTTCTGTGATGTGACATAGAGAGAATAGCACTTTGGTTAAGTCTGTAGTGCCCCAGAAGTGGTCTAAAAACCTCTTTAAAAAAGATTTTATGGCAGGGCTATTTAACGGGCGAATTTGATTGTTCTGCGCAAATTCTGCGCCGCTGGAGGGGCCCTGACAACCTTATAATGATATGCGGAACGCTGCACAGTGATTGGCTGCCTTCACTGCCACACGAAAGAATAATTATGTGATGTTTTCATCTGGCTTCTGAACACATGCGGAACCATTTACTGACCCGAACACACGGACCGACAGCTATGGCGCAGATTCAGAAATTTATGTTTGAGCCCGAACCAGAGGAGGACACTGAATTAGAGGAAGAACCTGTTCAGCAAGGACTGGATTTAAAAGTTCAATGGTAAGTTATTTGGAATGTTTGTTTGAACGCTTTCAGCGTTACGTGCCCACAAAGTTCTCCCGTCATAATAAAGTTATAGTCACTACATCCATTTGGACATTAATCCTTTGCATCATCATGAATCAAGACTTTATACTAACTATAGTTTAATATAAATACTGTTTATGAACGGAGGCTTCAGGTTTGGGTGTTAATCTTGGGCTGACGGTGCCCCGTTCAAAACGAAAATGGAACTATGTCAAATAGATTTGAGACACAGTGTAGTCAAGAATAAATATTAGCGTGACAGCATAACTGAACCAAAGGTTTATCATTATTGAATGCTGTGCATTCGCCTGAGCCATACAGTCACTGCCATAAGGAATAACACTCAACAAGAACATAAACATATAACAATATACAAACTTGTATCTTTATACTTACTATATTTATTTTAACATATACCATGGCCGTTTGTCACTCAGAGAAAGGGACAAGTAGACCAAAGGTGACCATTGACTAGCAGTGTGTAATGAGACTAATCCACATTTAGTTGAACAAAACAGAATAAAGTGCGTAAGAAAGTACATTATTGCAATAACAAATTTTATTAGTTAACCAAATCAGGCAGACATCATTTTGAATCATACCCAGAACAAATGTATTAAAATGTACTAAATGCCATTCTCCTTTCTCCCCATGTCTTGCAGGCAATGCAGATTTTCATCTTCATCTTAACATATTCAACGTCCTCTTCAAATTCAAGATGAAGGCTTTTTGCTGGCCGTAACTTGACTGGTGTTAAACTAAATAGAAGTGAAGCTGATCTGAATGTATATTGAATAAATGTGAATACAAAACTGAGTGTTAATTCATTCTAAACAGAATACAATTATGTAATTGATTGACAAACAGGATAACAGTGAAGATTATCTTGAAGTATTAAACACATAAATAATATAAAATTATCTTAAATAAATAATATTAAATAAATTACATAAATATAAACTTCTTTACAATAAACTTGATTACAATCACAAGGCTATTTTCATGTAGAACAGTGGGACACTAAATTAACTCTGTTTCGGTGCTGTGGTCCAAAAGTGTTGTCCCCCTAGACTGGGTTTCCTGAAGATCCTTCCAACAGCCTCACTTGTATCCTGGGGAAGAAAGCGGGACGTATCAACACTCTGAAATAAATCTGAGAAGTTACTCTCATGTTTTTATATTGTTATCTGTGCTGAGGCTAAATCTATGTCTGCTGCTAACGTTCACACATCAAAATGAACATGTTCTCATTTTAATTATTAAAAACAACAATCTAATCTAACGATGTAATACTTACAGTTTGTGATGATTGTTGATCTTGATGTGGAGCATTAGACGCTGAGAGACGCGGCAGGTTTGTAAAACTGTCTGATGTAAAATAAGGGAGGCGATGAAAGGTTTGAATACCGCTTGTACAGCCGGGGAGAGCAGCTCACCTATGAACGCCATTTTGTCTTGAACTTCACAACAGCACTGCCACAGTAACATTAGCGGGGGCTGGGACGTTTGGGGGGGTTGGGTCTATGCAAACTATGTTCTGTTATGTTTCATTTTCGTGAGGAGGGGGTGAGTGAGAGGCTTATTGCGCAATAAGCCCCAGCATTCCAGCCTGAGCCGTTTTCAGGCACTCATTTTTAAAACATAAATGTAAATGCTTTAGAGTGGTTCAAAATGTCTGGAACTTTTCCTATGTTCTTTTAGGCGGGTATACTGCCATTTTCTGTCAAGACTAAAAAAAATGTTGATTTTGACTCTAGGTCCCCTTTAAAGACAATTATTATAACAGTTACAAATACCTTTCCAATCATAACATGCATCATTACTGTTTTGCAGTTCATTTTCATCATGCCTTTAACTTGTATGTTTTATATTTAATAAAATATTAAACATTTAAAGAAACAATATGAGTCTTTGTTAACTGTGTATAATAATATTGCTATTCTGCAACTAAAATGAAAAAGTAAATTTCTTTTTTTCTCAAAATGTTAAAAGTTAATTCTTTTTTTGAGGTAGCCATCATGAAGATTAGCCTTTGTTTTCAAACACCTTGTTGAAGGTTGTGTTACTCTCAAATACCGATATGACACTGGTCTGTGCCATGCTGTGGTGTATCTTCTAAATGGTAGAATTTTGTCATAAAATGATGTATGTTAAAATACTCACAAATTGATACAAAATTTGGTATAGTTCATCATCACTGCAGTTTAAGTTGTCTACAAAGTTGGGGCCGTCACTACCCAGTGGTCAAAAGATATAACAAAATGTTTACAGAATGACTGAAATAACGAATTGTCAACGTTCCTTTTCCACTTAATAATTTTCTGACAAGTGCAAATAGCCCACCTTGTTGACAGAGGCTATTTACACAAACTCTTCCTACTAACATGTGAATGGGCTAGTCAGCACTACAAAAGACAATAATTAATTAACTGCTCTAGTGGAGTAGATCATAACTGTGCCTTGATACTTTTCCACCAATAGTTCAAATTTTAAATAATATTCATGCTCCTATCTTTTAACTTGTTGTCACGTGCCACGGTGGAGTAACAGATGGCTTCTGGAGCAAGGAACAAAGGAGAGAAAACAAAATGTAAATCACAAGGCGTTTTAATCGAAAATACTATATACAGGCACTGGAACTAGGGAAAACGCGGAGAAGAGGAACACCATACAAACACCAAAACAACATGTAAACAATAACTTTAACATTAAGGAGGACCAACAAAGGAAACTGAAACAGGAACAAATTAAAAGGGAGAACTAATCAATGAAAACAAGTGAACTCGATACTTAAACACAGGTGAGGGAGATTAAACGAAAACAATGGGAAAAACCAAAACACAAGCAGTGATGGCCACACTGATTCAGGGGGTGGGCCAATGGAGGCAGAGCCGGAGAAGACTGAGCCGAGGTGACATGGGGGTTTCGGAGGGCCAAGACGGGGGCAGGTGACACCGGCGACCGAGGTGGAGACAGGGATCCTCATCATCCATGGTGAGCTCCTCAGCCGGCTTATGTCCCAGGTCCGGAGTTGCAGGCTCCAAGGCACTCTGAGGCTCGTCGCTCCTTCCACAAACAACTCCTCAGCAGCTGTAGGCTCATGCTCTCCGGTCTCGACAGCCTCGGGCTGGGGCTCTGCACATCCGGATGGAAGAGGGCTGGGCACTGAGTCATGAGAGGGGCCACCGTCTTGGGCGAACCACCAAGACACCAGCACCCACTCTAGGAATTCCTGGAACATCTCCTGAGGATCATCTCCGGACAGCTGAGTGTCATCCGGGAGGTTGGAAAATTCCACCAGTATTAGAAACCTGGTAATATGGTCCTTGAGGGGCGCTCCTCCTGCTTTAGCATAAGCAGGAGGAAGGTTGGGTCTAACCACGGGTCGTAAGGCATGTGTACAATAATGTTAACATTAACTAAAATACCATGTAAACAATAATGTTAACATTAACGAGGACTGACAAAGTTCACGTTCAATTTATTTATATTTCACAATGGTATATTGTCACAAAGCAGCTGTACAAATATAAACAAAATATCAATGGATATTGAAAGTATAGTAAGAAACTTAAAATGAAACAACTTTAAAGGAACCAGATTTAAATAAGAAAACCACAGAACATCATTAATAAACACATACAATCATACACAGACAGATATGATAAAAAAAGTACAGATAAACAAACATATATGTACGGATATTTACTGAAGAACAGACAAAGGAAACTGGAACAGGAACAACTTAAATGGGAGAACTAATCAATGAAAGCAGGTGAATTCGATACTTAAACACAGGTGAGGGAGATTAAACAAAAACAGGAAACAATGGGAAAAAACAAAAGACAAAGACTTTGGGGGTACACCAGGAATGAAACGAAAGGGGGTGTGACACTTGTAAGTTTTTAAAACAAAATGGCTCATGACTATCTGATTGCACCATTTGGTATATGGCATCTAAACACACTCCAGACAAAAAGTTGGAGTTTTAAAACCTGACCATTTATAAATAATGCCCAAACAAATTCACCAAAAAGCATGTAAAAATAAAAGTGAGCATTTATCTTCACAACACTTTTGTGCCCGATGTTGTGATGCATACGGTTTTGTTTTGACAGCTCACCATGTGCATCGGTATACTAAATTATTCATCACCTGCACATACACTTTCCCTTTATATTGTGTTTTCTTGGTCTGTGTCTCTTGTTTGTTAACTCCACTGCTGACCGTGTTTTTGTTACATAGTTTGTTTGTTTCCCTTGCCTTGCCATGCCATTTCTTGTCTTTTGTGTTTAGACTTAAGTTGCATTTCTTTGTTTTTTGTTTCTGTTCACAGTCCACCTGCCCAGCTCCCTGTTATAGACCCTGGTTTTCTCCACCTCCACATCCTTCCAGGTGACCCAGCTCAGCCACTCCTCACAACCTCCTCCCAGTGGACCAGTGCTGCCATACACCCGGGACCTAGTGGGCCTCGCTTGCCGATCCCAGTGCCAGCCTTTGATCTTTGCCTCCTGTGCCAGAATCAGAGTTTATGTGATCTGGATTTGGTTGTTGTGGTTCGTGCCTCTATCCCATACATTGTCCCCTGTTGCTGCTGTTTTTACCCCAGACTCTAATCGCCTTGACATTATTCATCCTGCACTCCATTGTTACCTTGTTTTTGTCTTTATTTAATAAACTGTTTGTCTCTTCAATAGAGTCCCTCTTATTAAACCCTGGCACATATTGCTTTATCACAGCTACACCTAATGTTGCCTAAATAGAAACAAAATACACATATTTTTGCTTTTAAATTGTGAATGCTTTCACCTAAAATCAAGTCAAATGATACCCATTGTTCATTGTTTATTTAGTTTTTTTGGGCATAAGCCAGTTGAATTTTGCTGTAAAATGTGATATCCTACAAATGCAATTGTGTATTCTTATGAAAGTTGGTATGCATTATTGGGACCATTTGCAAAAGGATTTGTGTGCATCATCTAGAGACACTACTAATCAAATTTATTAAAATGTTTTTGATGGTATGAACATGAACCTTTGCATGTGGCGATAAGCGGCATGACATTTCTGATTAGTCTGTTAAATTTGGCATCTTAAAGCATGCTGTATAGCAGATGTGTGTGGGCCCGATCCCAAACATTTTTAACCAGTCGGTGACCGAAGGGAGGTTGGTAGGTTCACCAGATGATGAAAAGGGGTCATTTCAATGGATGATTTAGCCAGTGAATTCTGAACATACTCAACATGAGGTTTCTGCTCCAGTCATTTTGTCTTTGTTGACAGTACAAGTGTGAGAACCTAATAACTTCCTGGTTGAGTCATTCCATCTGGCCATTGGACAGGGGATGATAATCAGAGGTAAAACTGACATTGACAATAAAGAATTTGAAAATCCTCAATCTGAGACTATGCCTTTAGGTAGGACATAAAACCAGAACACTTAATTACATAGTAACTGTTTCGAATGACATGGGGAGCTTGGGTAGAGTGACAATGCGGGCTACCTGGGGCTACTAGAATGCGCTCTAGAATAATATTCTCTGTAATGTGGGCTGATTTATGTTCATTGGTTTGTCTAGACAAAGCATTCTTTGACTTGGGTCGATATGTGACTGTAAATTGGAACCAGGTGAAGAACAAGGTGGAGTACCAGGCCTGCCTGGAATACTTTATTCCTGGAATCAGTTAGTATGTAAATGGGTGAGAGGTCATACTTTTGTTCAGCCAGTGACAGTTTCCAGGAAACAAAAGCACAAGAAAACATTTTGGTTGTGGTAGCATTGTGTTAAGATACAATAGAACTTGCTCCTGTGTTGGTGGCATCCACTTCAAGATGAACGAACAGTTAGGGTCAGCATGTTTGAAGATAGGAGTAGTAGTAAATTGGGTTTTGAAATGCCTGCAGGACATCTGGGGACCAGGTAAGCTTAGAGTTCTGTTGCTTATTTAGGGCCGTCAGAGGTGCAGCAGCTAAACTCCCAAAAATCGTTGCAACTCTTTGGAGAGGCGAGGAAGGGTTTCCTAGAACGGATTAAATTAACCAGTTGAATGGTTAATTTGATTAACTCACCCAGGTTTCTCTCCTCATCTCGGCACGCCAGTTCAGCCTGTAGACCTGGATTTAACAAAACAGCAATTTGTCCTTCACCCACTAAGTCATTGCTACCAGAGTATGGAAGCTCAGGATGTACTTTGCTGCTGTTTGGCTGCCTTGAGTCAAAACAAGCAATTGTTCACCTGTACTTCTTCCTCTGCTGGATGCTCAAACATGTCATGAAAATGTTTTAAGAGCAGTTCGAAAGTGGGGAAGACTGCATGGTTTATTTTCCATGCTGCGGTGGCCCAGCCTAATCCAGTGTTTTTCCTGTAAGCAAAGGGGAGACAAAGGCAGTTTGTCTAGTTTCAGTAGGATACAGAGCGGGTTGTTGACTCACAAACGAAGAGCATTGCAGTAGGAAGCCCTTGCACTTGGATAAGGTCCCATCAAACTTTTCAGGGAATGCTAATGGGGGATTAATGAGGAGCTGAAGCAACTACTTCACCTATAGATGAGCATGGAGGAGTGTATCTGGATGGAAAGCACACTCCCTGTAGCGTTTTGACTAATTCCTAAAGGGAGGTTAGTCGAGTGAGCCAATGATGGTGCATAGCCAGTTGCTTAAGCAGACAGCTTGAATAAGAGCTCCAAAATGACTGCTTAATCATTAGTCAGTGAAGTCTTCTGTGACAATGAGTCAAAAAATCAATATTGATGTAGGCAGCAACAGTAACAAAACAAGGCAGGAAGCAAACAATCAAGAAACAAGAAACAATCCAGAAAATTCTCAGGAATCTAAGCCAGGACAAAACAAGCCTTCACACAGAACAATTTGTCCACTGGGTTTATATAAGGTGGATAATTAGTTGCAGGTGGCTGTGATAATCAGTCCCAGGAATGCAGCCCTATGAAAAATGTAGTCTGAGTTAATATTCAGGAGAGGATTCCCTCTGGTGGTTTGGAGGAGGCAGCGCAGGACCCTCCTCTGTAACAGTCACTGTTACTACGTCCTGACTGTCTCATTTAAACTTGGTGACATTGACACATATTGATAATTATTTTGGTTATTAACCATTTTATGCATTGTAAGTGGTTTTAATTGTTTTTATGGATTTTTTTAACTCTTTATCAGTGATGTCCAATTATTTCACTATGTCCCCATGGCAAGCTTGACCCTGATAACTGTGGCTTTTAGCTATCTTTTTAATTGCTTTCTGATATTGGATTGAACAATATAAATAATCTTTTTGTGGTTTGAGAGTTCATGCAAATTTGTTGTCTTATGTACAGTATACAATTTGTGATTAGACAATTTTTTAAATTTATCAATATATCTAGTGCTCTTCTGTTTATGGTCATTGTATATGATTATGTTTAATTAATATATTAATTTTGTATTATTAGTAATAACTATGTGAACTGATGCTTGCTATCAAATGACTACATTTTTAAGTAATCAGTGTAATGTAAAAAGTAATACTAGGTAGTCATAACTATCAATAAGCACTATTTCAAATACCCTTGAGTCGGCAACACATTCTAAGCATCACCCCAAAGACACCATCCCACATTAAATCATGATAGTGGCCACAATATTTTGTAGGGATGTTGCCAGACGTATGGCTCTGAGATGCAGACTTAGTACAAGGTGTGTACAAGAACAGCTAAAGCAAAAGAAAAGAGGAGGCAGGAGTGGCTCGCAAATCTAGGACATAGAACCAAAGTAGACCTACCCACAGCGTTGCAGATGTCCTGAATTGGGACACCTGCAGAATAAGATAAGAAATGTCTTTATTTTTCCTGCAGTGGGGAAATTGCATTTATCAACAGCAGGGATACAGTACAGAAAGAAGAATTACTAAACTAGACTAAAATATACTATACATAAATAGCTTAATAGTGCTAAAGCAAAAATATATACATAAATACAGATTTGTGAGAATAGTGTAAATTGACAGTAGTATAACAGTATTGCACATTAAAATATTGCACATAAATGAGAATGCAAGTACTGCAGTGAGAGTTTAGAAATAAATAAATAAGCAGTGTTTGTTATAGAGTCTTACAGCAGCAGGAAGGAGTGGAGTAGTCTGTCACTGAAGCTGCTCTCCAGAGCTGACAGAACGTCATGCAGGGGGTAGGACTCATAATCCAGCATAAATGTCAGTTTTGTCAGAACCCACCTGTCACCACCTCCCGCACTGAGTCCAGAGGACAGCCCAGGACAGAGCTGGACCTCTTGATGACCTTGTCCAGCTTTTTCCTCTCCAGTGATATGGCTGCTCCAGCAGACGACACCATACAGCATGGCTGGAGTCATAAAAAGTCTTTAGGGGCGCTCCTTGCACACCAAAGGACTGCAGTGTCTTCAGGAGCCTGCCCTGACCCTTCCTGTAAAGTGCGTCTGTGTTGTGAGTCCAGTCCAGTTTGTGGTTTAGGTGAACACCCAGGTACTTATAAGAGTCCACTCTCTTGATGTTCATTGGTGACGGGACAGACTGTTGTCTGCAGAAATCCACCACCATCTCCATGTTTTTTTTTTCATCATGAGCAGCTGTCCATGTTGTACCTGAAGTCTGCAGTGTAGAGGGTGAAAAGGAAGGGTGCAAGCACCGGGCGCAAGCATCAGATGTGATGTGAGAGCCACTGACCTAAAGCTGCTGAGGTCTTTAGCGTGTGTTTTGGGCACTGGTACCACACAGGAGGTCTTCCATAGCTGTGATATCACCCTCACCTTGAGCCTCATGTTGAAGACTTGCCCCATAATCCCACACAGTTCAGGATTTCAGGAGCCTGGAGCTGATCCCATCAGGTCCAGGCTGTGCCCACCAACCCAGAGCCACAGTCCAAGATGGCCATCAAGCCGGAGCTTGCACCTGACAAGATGGCTGCCGCCATGGAGCCTGCAAATTACAAGATGGCCACCACAACGGAGCTTGCACATGACAAGATTGCTGCCAAGCCTGAGTCAGCACCCGTCATGGCCGCCCTTCCTGAGTCAGCACCCATCATGGCCACCCTTCCTGAGTCAGCACCCATCATGGCCACCCTTCCTGAGTCAGCAGCCGTCATGGCCACCCTTCCTGAGTCAGCAGCCGTCATGGCCACCCTTCCTGTGTCAGCACCCGTCATAGCCGCCCTTCCTGGCAGCTGTCGTGCTTCCAGACTCAAGTCCAGCTGGCCTTCCAGAGTCAAGTCCAGCTACCGCTATCAGGGGGAGTCCTCTCCCTGGGACTGTTTGAACTCGCTGCCTCTGCAGCAACTTCCTGTTTGCTGGCTCTTGTTTTTTGGATTTCGAGTTTTGGATTTTTCTCCACATTCCTGTTTGCCTGTGTTTTCTACCCTGCCTGTCTGACCATGCCTTACAATAAAAAAGGACCTGTATATATACACGTATTTGTATATTTTTACGTGTGAATGTTATTGAGGCGTTCAGATATATTTGGATCTTGCATCACCTTTAATGCCAAATGTGCTAACATCATGTGCTAGCATTATGGTATCTGCATCTATATATCAATCGATCTATCTTTCCTTAAATTATCTTTATTCTTTATTCTTTCTTCTATTATAAAGCTCTTAAAAATTGTAATATTTTTAACTTTTAAACACTTTGTTCACAAAATGTACTCATAGTTTGCTTAGTTTTAGTTTTGCTGTACTCGCATTAAGCAAATCTACATGGACAGTACTGTAGAACCTTAACCCATCCATATTTCCTGTGGCCCTAAAGACCAGGATGAATTTCTATTCTGGTGCAAACTACTGTATGTGGTTTCGTGCTAGTCTTGGTCAATGAACAGGCAGTTAAGCTGAATTAGCTTGTTAAAAAAAACAGTGAGAAAACCCGGCATTCTTTTATATGGTGACAAGCATTCTAATACAACATATGGTGGTGACTATTAGGGCTGGTATTTTCTGCAGGCTATTTCTGCATTCGGTTTCATTTTACTGTTCAGCCATTTGTCGTGTTGTTTAGCACATGTTGTACACCTCTTATTTTGTACTTTTTATCCCCTCACTATTATTTTCCGCTTTATCACTGTTTGCACAGTTAAAATCTATTTGTTCAATTGTACATTATACTTTAGTATTTAGGGTACCAATGTTTATTAATAAACTTTAACAAACTAATGGTGTTAACTTCATCTATCTAAAATATTGCACTTATATTGCCACATCAATAGCAGGCAATAGGGTAGACCATGACAGCTTTATTCTTTTAGGGATCCCTAATTTAAGGATTTAAGCATATTTAATTTTAAATTCATTCTGACACACTAATTCATTTAAATTTATTCTTAGACATGCATTAAGTCTCAAAGGAGATGAAAATCAAATAATAAAAACAAAGCATAACACTATTTAAGACATAAAAAGATTTTCCAGGAAAGTTTAAACATTCTGTTTTAGTTTCTACGGACATTTACGGCAAAAGTAGCTGGACACATTTCAACACATTTAAAGTCCAAAAGACTGATTAGACTTGGAGAATATGCCCTATGTAGTGCAGTGTGAAAATCGGTCAGACCTCATCAATCCGAACATAGGGACAACGCTGCATTAATTAAACAAGGTCTTACCAGGAAATGCAAAAAGATGTCAAAATTGTTTGTTCAGTGCATTCCCTACCCTATTTAAAAATGTATTTCAGTGGGGTTTGTTTTAACAAGGTGGGCCTAATCCTGTTTCCATGGTTACTGGAGCTGCTCTTGATTTGTATGTAAGATTGTGCGTGCTTGAGTTAGCAGCTGTACCATTTCCATTTTTCTACTTAATCCACTTCTATCCACTACAATCTAATGCTAACATTTTACCCACTGCTGATGTAAAAGAATACATTATATATGTCATAGCATGGGGTGGAGTATGGGTATTCCTACAGTCCTATGACACATTTCCACAGATGTAATACAAATGACATGCACAACACGTTTAATGTGTATTATGCAATAGTGCAAGACAGAAGATTTAAAATTTTACAATTGTTTTGTGTATTATTTTGGTACATGCATTAAATATGTTGTACATAATGTAATGAAGAAACTATTTATAAAGTTGCAAACTTGTTTTGTATGTTATCGGTATATTAAATATGTAAATTCATAATAGAACATGGTGCAATGCATATCTTTTTATAGTTTGTATGTTAGTCTTCTTTTTCTGCTGCTGCTCTATGGTAGCACATAGCATGAAATAGTATAAAGTGATAAAATTTGGTACACAGACAGAGCGCATTCTAAAATGTAACCACACACTAAATTTATTTCATTCTAGACACACTCTGTCTCCTAATTGCCTCATCAAAATTGGATTAGATTGCCACCTATTGTTCAGAAATGTAAACAAATTTATGCAGGGTTTAGTTTTTTTGTGGTTTTGTCAATTCTTAAACTTCTTAAACATTGCAAGTATTGTTATGCAATGTAATATAATAAGCTTATGAGCTTATAGTCAGTGTTGATTTACACTGTATGTTTGACAGTGTATTTCTATTCTTGATAAGATGCTTTATTATCTGACTTTATTTGTGCCAACGAAATGAAAGTTTGATCTAGCACTGTTTTAGTGGATCACCCAAAATGTCAACATTTCTGCTATGACATATACATTTGTTTCAGTAGAAAATCAAGTATAATATTAATAATGTAAATAACTTAAACATTGAAAAATATAAAAACAAAAGGCTAATCTTACAATTTTCAAATTAATTGAAAGATTCAATCCAATCTTCTTTCTTAAAATGTAATTTTAATTTAAAATACAGTAGGTTAATTATGAAAATTCTGCTTTGTTGTAAAGTGGGAAAATTGTGCAATGTAGTAATGTAGTTTTTACATCACTCTTTTTGACTTAGGTGTATAGTGTGAGACCCAACTCCATTGGCAAGACCACTGCACCCTACTGTTAGCCAGCTGTCACCATACAAGTGAGAGAGGGTGAGGACAAAGACACAGACCCTGACATATAACTCAGCCTCACTATTTTTGTGGTTTCTGCTTTTCTTATTTCATTATACAGGGAGTGCAGAATTATTAGGCAAATGAGTATTTTGACCACATCATCCTCTTTATGCATGTTGTCGTACTCCAAGCTGTGTAGGCTCGAAAGCCTACTACCAATTAAGCATATTAGGTGATGTGCATCTCAGTAATGAGAAGGGGTGTGGTTTAATGA
>JBAJNP010007225.1:0-23197 GCA_036877545.1 Yasuhikotakia modesta | reverse complement strand
TTGATATTAATGAGTTTTTGGATTCATTGAGAACATGGTTGTTGTTCAATAATAAAATTAATCCTCAAATACAACTTGCCTAATAATTCTGCACTCCCTGTATGAGATAAAGTTTAACATAAAAACAGTCAAACACAGTCTATTCCACCTAGTCATTTTATCATTTTATTTTGGTATTGCATCACTCATAGCTCTTAAATGTTTATGAAGATATGTGTAACCAAAATCATTAGCTCTGATTAGCTCTTGAAGCACTGTCTCTTGTCAAAAGCCGCAGACTTTGATAAATGTGACGTCTGTGTCCATACCATTCTTATCAATGAGAGAATAAACTTCTATCTCCTTGCTCCCAAATATTAAACCCCATATCTCCGGTTAAGCATGCTTTTAAGGAAAGTTGTGTTAATGTTGGTACACAACAGTATATGATAGCAATATAAGGTGTAATACCAACTTTAACAATACAATGTTAATAACTTAAAAAAATGCATTTTTTTATTATGAAAAATTATGATTTTGGAGCGACAAATATGCATCGCAGCTTTCCTTCTTTCCTTTCTTCAACTTCTTTCTGTTTAACTGTAGAGGAAGATGACACAGGAAGATTTCCTTCATCACACACGAACATTACAGGGCTGCTGACACAGCAGAGTGTTTGCCAAAGGGAGAGCCCTTTGGTGTCAGATGGTCTGGGCTTTTTTTGGAGGAACTCACTGTGGGGAACTATTTTTGTGGCATTTTCGTCAGCTGTTCAGAAAAATGTGTTATGGACAGTTTACAGTTTGTGGGTCATTATTGCAAAATAGACATGAGGACGGCAATCAGGACCCCAACATGAAGTTGAGGCATCTTGTATCACACTAAAGAGTTTTATTATATGGCTTCCAAATATATAAAAAAATGGACATAAAATATTACATTATATAGTTTCTTATGTAAGACCATGAAGTGATCTGAGATGTAAAAAAAAAAATAGATTTTACAAAATATATGACCATAGAATGCTATAAAGGACCAGTCAGAATCAGTACACCAGCGAAGCCATAATCATTGGATCAACAGTAATAAATGCAAATAATAATAGTCAATAATCATAGTAAAAAAATTTACTACTCAACACATAACAACTGTTAAGCTTTTATAAAGTTAAATGTGTTTGAGATATTATTTGTCCAGTTGTGAATAACATATATTTTGTTTCATTTTTATTAATTTGCTTTCTGAAAACAGTGAATGTATGATTTTGCTTTGCTGTTAAAGAGATTTCATAAATACTTAATCAGACAGAAGGTTACACAGATTTAAACATAGAAAAAAAATGATTTTACTGTTTTATTTTACTGTTTAGTAGGTTAATGTGCTTGCATATATTGCAGTGTACTCCCATATACTTAATATTAAACACTCTTGCCTAGAATTAGTATTAATGTTACATTAGGTTATTAATAGGTTATTAATTAATTAAATTAATTTAAACTTATTTTAAAGCTGCAATACAGAACTTGCCTCTATCACATTTTTTAAGTTCCTTTCCTTCCAGAGCTCTTTAGATAATGTTTAAATCCTTACAAATTTTTAGCAGAGATAATTGTAAGTATGCCATTACTAGACTGATTCTCCCCAGTGTAAAAACTGTGGCATTGCTCTGTTTGTTTGGTTGTTTTGGTGGTCCAATTTCTGACTCAGTTCCTGTAACCACTAAATCCACTAAAACTTTATAATTATAAAGGGACCTATAGTAATACAAACAATATAGGTAAGAAATACCCACACTAGGCATGTAAAATGACATACTCACCCTGTAATAGTCAGTGCTGTAGACATCTCTGGACATGCCAAAGTCCCCTATCTTGACAAGCAGGTTCTCTCCCACCAGGCAGTTGCGTGTGGCCAGATCTCTGTGCACAAAATGCTGTGAAGCTAGATACACCATGCCTGCTGCTATCTGCTGAGCTATGTGCAGCATCTGAGGCTGGGTCAACTCCACCAGCAAACTCTGCTGTCCATCTGCCATGAGTACTGCATCTGGCCCATGAGCCCTGAAGAGGAGAATTAACATGGCATATGAATAACATGCTCATTTCCATCTCAGGGGGAAAAGGAAACAACACAATACAAACAACACACATTTAATTATAATTTGCTAATCATAGAACAAGATAAAAAGGAAATAATTAATTAGAAATCTCATTTTTCTATTGACACTGTAATGGGTAACAATTAAACACTGTGTAACCTAGGCACAATGTGACAATTTTCCAATATTATACATCATAAAGCAATTTCTAGGCAGGCATTATTTTAGTGCATTGCCATTTTAATGTTGTTTACACAACAACACTATTAACTAAAAATGTAAACTTTTATGCACTCTGGCATTTAATTTGCATGATAATAGAATTTTGGGGATTGATTCAATCATCAAACTGCAAACTTTTGAAAATGGCTTTCAAAGCATAAGTTTTACATTTTAACAATAGTATCTGTACACAAAAAAATGCAAAGGAAAAGGTTTGTTTTAAGTACATTGTTGTCATGTAAACACTCTGAATTTTTACATTATTACTAAATATTATTTGTGGTGGTAATCAAAAGCATGGAAAGCATGATGGCAATCATCACATATTCTGTATTTTGTACTCTATTCATATACCTGAGAAACTTGTTGAGGTCTCCATGTTTCATGTACTCAAACACCATGATGAGGGGGTCACTCTCTACACACACTCCATAAAACTTGACAATGTGCTCATGTTGCAGGTTAGTTAGAAGCTCTGCCTCTCTGTGGAAATCTGCTCGCCCACTTTCACTGGCTTCTTTAAGCGTCTATGAGATAAAAAGCAGGTATACTTTATTATTATAGATATAGCCTGTTTACATAAAACATTACCTGTTTTACTTACATCTAATGTACTTCTGAATGAAAAAATCAATGAGATCAAGGGATCAAGCTTATCCTTCAGTAATTGATTGGACCATAACAAAGTTGGCTTTGTATATAGAATCATAGGAGCTGGAAGATAAGCATCTTTGTCTATTTATAAGCTTTATTTCCTGACAGTTCAGAGTAGCTCTTTCTAGGCACTACAGATACCTTTGGCTATTCCAATAATGGTTGCAATTTTGAAAGATACCGTCAAGTTAAGCATTTCTTAACTTTTGATATGCAATGCATAGATCAATGTAAGTTTAAAAATGATGGGTCAATCAGATGACTTCAGGGGTGGGATAAGTATGCGAAGTGTGTGCACTGGCACATTGGGAGTTTATGTTTTTATAGACATGACTTCTGTTTAATTCTGTTGTGCATTTAAAAAAACAAAAAAGGAACACACACTGTGATGTGATTCCAACATATAAAATAATGAACACATGATTTGATAAATAATTGGTTCCATAATTATATCATACCTTAACAGCCACCAAAATCTTCTCTTGACCAGGTGACAAATTGTAGCATTCAGCCAAGAACACTTTCCCAAAAGCCCCCTCTCCAAGCTCCCTCTTCAGTAAAATGTTGTGCCGTTTTATATGCTGGACAACTGAAGATCAAAAAACACTCAATGTCAAAACTTATACTTTGCACTTTCTCAAGAAAAGGGGACTGCTGCTTGCCATTATGCTAATGTATTATGACTGGCTGCTAGGGCACTGCTAAGGGGTTGCAAACATATTCTAAATGTTGCTAGTGAACATATAGTTGGTTGTTTTAGAAAATTTGCTCACTGGCCAAAGTCAAAAGCCATCCCCAAACACTTTAATTTTTCAGTTCTATGTTAATTGTATAGGTATTTATGTAGCTTTTTACAATATTGCATTTTTAAAGCAGCATTATATTATTACATTATATATTCATTAATGTTGTTAGTTGCCAAGGTGTCATAGGTGGTTGCTTAGTGGCCCAATAGTTAGGCCTTAGTTAGCCACCCAAACCTCTGCTATCTGGTCTCTAGACATAGCATGGGTCTCTCCTTCATTGTAAGTATATTAAAAGGGGTTTTTGGTATTTTCTATTTGCCAGAAGAATTTCATAATTCAGGCACTTAATAGGTAATGACCTATTAATGACCTATAAATACCTCTCCAAGCCTTCTAATTTGAGGTAAAAGTGCAGACTGTTACACTGCTAAGTTAACATTTACATTTATTTATTTAGCAGACACTTTTATCTAAAGTGACTTACAAAGAGAGACAGCATTAAAGGTTTTGTCCTAAAGAACCAACAAACCAAATTTACAAGGTTTCATTTACAAGTGTAAATAGTGTTGTTTAAATTAGTGTTGTTACTTCCCAATATTATTGCCATGGAGATAAAGGGAAGGTTACTATGACAACTGACCAGTGAAAACCTATGGCTGGAATCTATTTCAGATGATGGAGTGGGGCCATGGCAACTTACGAGTGTCCGGTTTCAGCACGCTGCTGGGGTTGTGGAAGTATTGTGGGTTCTCAATGACTGGGATCTTCGTCATTCCGATAATAACAGCATCCGGGCCCATCTCTGAGGATGACGGTGTGTTGTTGCCATTGGAAACATGGTGGAGTGGACTGGCTGAGTCATCGTCATTACTGATGACGGATGAAGATCCTGTAGGAGAGAATAAAATATATCAGACAAGACAAATTGCATTGTGTTATTGTACTTACAGAATACGCATGGTCATATGTTTAACTGTATTATTACAAGCTTAATGATGTCTTGTTTAGCATTTTCCCATGCATTACAGTTAACCCCATTAAAAACTATGTTCCATGATGATGTAATTGTAAAATAAATAATTATTGGAATATTGTTTATATACATTTATATTGTTGGAATAATGTTATTGTTCTGGATGGATTATTATTGGTTGCTAAGCAACAATGGCAACTTGATCTGTAAATTAAAAAATATAGTCCAAAGTATGCATTTATGGTTATTTTACAGGTGTAAACAAGGTGCATTCAATCAATAACTAATATATAAGATAAGTAAATTATAATTATAATTTCTATATTTGCAAATGGTATTAACATTCAAGAAATACATGCTATTTTTAAAAGGACTGGATTCTAAGTGCATGTTTTCACTGCAAGTAAACATTCACTGTTTACGTTCCTCCTTCTGTGTGAGAAAAGCTGCAACCATTTAAACCCCCTTTTTATTTTATTAAGTGCATCATCTGGGAACTTTTCTATTGTATTCATATTATTTATCCTACAAAATGGTGCACAGTAAGACCAGGCATGAAAAAAGTTGATGGCATTTGACTGTGTCTTAGAAAATTGATGCATTCTGTAGAAGTGAAATGATGTAAAGCAACATATTTACCCTTCAAACCAAATTTGGAGCTTCTGCCATACTTAAGGAAAATTAACATTAGGATGCATCCAGTTAAAGCAACCCCAGCTATTCCTACCACTAAATACACCTAAAAAGGAAACACACACATACAAACCAGCTAGTTAACTTCCTTTTAACAAGATATACATACTCACACAAGCAGGTCAATCACTGGGGGATGGTATTTAATACAGTTATTTAACATGCAGTAACTGCATTGTTTAGAACAGCATTGTACCAGGGAAAGCCACTTGAAATTATTTATCACAAAAACACAAATGTTAAAGAAAAATATTTTAAACAAATTCCTCTCATCACTAAAAAACATACCGCAACTTTGTCCTCTGGTGGTGGGGTGTCTTTAAGACAGGAAAAAACATTTAGTATACAATTGTAATTCATTTGTAATTTGTAATTGTAAATAAGAATCCAGCAAATAAAGAACTTACCTGGACTGAATGTTGTATCTGTATAAAAATCACATTGAAGCAGTCACAGATATATAGACAAAGAATTTGATTAATAAATAATATTTCTATATATTTTATTAAATATATAAATTGTGCCACATAATAGCATACCATAGTAGAAAATTCCCTCTGTGAAAACAAAAAACATTATGAAGTTGAATATTGTGAAAGATTTAGGTAGACAGCATTATTTCTAAAAGATTAAAATAATACAATGCAAACACAACACAGTTTCATAGTGCAGTAGTCCAGGGGTGTAAAATCCTGCTCCTAGAGGGTCACCTTCACACAGAGTTTGACTCCGCCCTCAAGAAACGGGTATGACCTCTGTGAGAAACATTCCTGATCAAGCTAAACAAGAGCTGTGTCCCAATTCAGAGGCTGCATTCTTCAAAGACTGCATTTTAAGACCAAACACGGTACAGCATCCTTTACAGGATGTTACAGGATCCTTTGCTGCCAGCCCATCCCAAGATTAATTCATATTATATTTGTTATTTTATTGTCTGCATGGCCACACCACTTCTTCTTTGAAAAACCAGCTAAACCAGAATTTGTCCCCTTTGTTGCATGTTCTAGGGGTTAAATTTAAATTTTGTAATTTGTGATGTCACAAGCCTTAAAAGAGACTTGCTGTTGTCCTTACGAGACATCTTTGCTAGGCAACAGGAACAGTTTGTGGGAACAGCTGGTGACACAAAAAGGAAATCCTCCACGTAACCTTTGTGGACTACAAAGACCATGACTTTTAAATCTGCATCCTATGATGGATCTATTCTCTGTATTAAAACACAGCTAATGTATTCAGGATTATTATATAATTAACAACAAGCATGTCACAGCAATGTCAGAACTAAACTCCACACAATAGTGACCTCTAGGAGCAGGGGTTTACATCACTGGTTCACTATAGAAGAAAACCCAAATCTACCTGTCCCTGAATGATCCACATAAGGCATCAGCATAAAGTGTGCCGAGACGTTCCCACTGGCCTCGCCGAACTCATTACTTGCTACTAGCGTGTAAATGCCATTATGGATGTGTGTGGGAATGTCAAGCTGAAGACAGCCGTGATACTCCGTGTCTGTGATGTCATGGATCTCTGTGCGAATGTACTGCTGCTCTTCCAGCAGCTTCCCCTCGTGGTACCAGCGCAGCTCAGGCTTTGGGTTGCCCGTCACAGTGAAAGGGATGCACCAGTCCTGGTTTCTTTCAGGCTGGTACAGCTGCACTATAGAAGGGGGGACTGACCCAGGAAGAAGAAACAGGGGCAGAGAGGAGGAGGAGAGTAAGTGTGATCACAGGAGTACCAAAGGAGTAAACAAGAGGAACATGGAAAATTTGCTGTGGTCTAACGAAAGGAAAGTATGACAGCACATAAAGTGGAAGGGAAGAATAGTGGGGACTAGGGTAAGAAATACAACAGGATGATTAAAATGAAATAAAATATTACAGTAACAATGTGAAGAAATATACAATGTATAACCAAAAGCAAAATGGTTAAATTGAGTTTAGCCTAAAAAAAGTAACATCAAAGTGGTGCCAATGTAGAACCTGTTCAATGCATTTTGTGGATTTTTAATTTGATGTGCGGTAATCGATTTCTGAAAAACATAACTAAAAATTGAAATCAGTGTTGATTTCCCAAACAAACAATTACTTGCTGGATGTCTGTTAAGTGTGTGTGTTGAATAAAATATTGTGTTTGCACACAATCCTGGCTGTGTAAATGAAGAACAATCAAAGTGGATCAGACCACCAAACCACCATAACACTCTCACGGCCAAATAGCAATATCTGTTATTTACTGTGTTGCATGGCGTGTTTGTTATTTTGTAAGGAGAGATGTGTTTGTTTGGGTGTTGATTTCAAAAATAACAGTGTTTCTATCTACTACTACATTCACTAATACATTTTTAAACCAAACATTGTATCTGTGAATATTAATTAATGCACAATGAACTAACATGAATATAAAATTACCAACTGTATTAACATGAACTCACATGCAGCATTAGCAAAGGTTAATGGTGTGTGAATATATTGCAGATTGTTTGTTAATGCTAAAATAATAATAAGAAATATTATTTGAATTGGTATTTAATTAATGATTAGAATAAAATATGTTTTAAGAGCACTGAATGTTGTGCTGTTCCTGGCTGTAGGGGTTGTACCACCTGCAATTCTGCTTACAGAATTTTCTACAAGACATATTTTTTTTTAAAAAATGTATTTTTAAATTCTCCACTACACAATGTGTTTATGCTTTTGTAAGGCAGACAGAGCAATGATTGGATGGAAATTATTTGAACAGCATTTCTTCTTTTGAATAATATGAAGATTATGCACAGACAACGTAAACTCATTTTTGCACATCTTACCTACTATTTTATACTAACTAAAGGTTAACCTCACATTCAGTTATGTTGCTTCAAAAATGTGTTTCACAGTTTTGTGACACTAGCAAATGACCAAAGAGAGGGTGCAAAATGTTTATATAAAACAAAGTCATGACTGTTTTTGATGAATAAAACCTTGAGAGGATCTGAGAAAAAAATGATACACAAAATGTTTGATTACCCGTTTCTTTGGTTCCAATTCTATAAAAGCAATTTAAAGCGATGCTACGTAACAAACATGAGTGCTTACAAAGAATATTGAGAAGGACTGAAGCCTCTCTCTGGCCAACAATGTTCTCTGCGCTACAGGTTAGCTCTCTGCCATTATCATCAGGTGAAAGTCCACTTAGAGTCAACACCGACTGGAACTCCATTTTGGTAATCTGTAGGAAGGACAGATTGCAAAATAATCTGATTGGTTGATTAGTTACCGAGCAGAAGGTTGTCCACCATCTAGATCAGAAATATGTTATCTAGTATCATGTTTATTAGATGTATTAGGTAAACATACTGCCATTGACACATACAAAGGTAAACTTTCTATGTGGAAAACCAGCAATGCTGATAAAGAGGAGTTTAATAGCACTGTATTATTTGTTTATTTTAATAATGTTAAAGTAAATCCATCTGCATGAAAATGTATCTTACATTACTCCTAATTAAAAAGTGATCTTAACTGCTCCATAAGTGGGACTGCACTGCACCCCTAACCACACAGTTAAAACACTTAAAAAAAGTGCAGGTGGCTTTTCATATCTGGAGCCGAAACACTAGAATAGTCTTTCCAGTGTTATCCGTGAGGCAGATACAGATGACTGCTTAAATCTAGATTAAAGACCCACCTCTTTAATCTAGCCTACATATAGTCTAGCCTAGATATATCAATCGATTTAAGTTTAGAAATCATTCACTTTAGATCTCTGTTTATATCTAAGAAAGTTACAAATTGCAGCTTTAACATGCCAGAAAACTGGCCCTCCAGGTTGAGCCTGGTCTCTCCCAAGGTTTTTTCTCCATCTATACACCACTGGTGTTTTGGTTCCTTGCCACTGTCGCTCTATTGGCTTGCTTACTGAGAGACTGCTGACGTTTTTTGACAACTGCCTCCAAGTCACAAGGTCTCACATGTACAAATTTCTGTTTGAGATCAAAATAGTTACTATTTTAAGTGATTACACAAGTGTTACAGGGTTTAATGCTTCTAGAGGCAATAATGGAAAAACTACAACAGTAACAATTACTATACTATAAGTAAAATCCAGCCCCTGGGTATTTCATCCTATGATTGGGAATCATTGGTATACACTGTATATGCATACTACTAATTATTGACTCAATAGTGAGTCAATAATTTAATTTTTAAAAACTTTTTTTATGTAAATTGTAAAAACTGTAAAATATGTAAAAACTTTATTTTATGTATCATTTATCATCTGGAAATTTTGCCAAATGGAGTAGGATACATAGGTTTCCAAACATTCAGAAAAACTGCATACTGTGCACATCGTGTACACTGTTTTTTAAAAAAAGAGTAAGAGTTGTATGCTAATAACTACCCTTATACTTCAAAGGTAAGCAGGGCCTTACCTCATGGCTGGTTGTAAGAGGAGGGTGATCGCTTGTATTTAAGCTCCAGGAAAGCTCAGGGGGCGGGGATCCAGATACACTACACACCACTGTAGCATCACTTCCTGCCATTTGACTGACGATCGTAGGGTCAACCTGAACAACTGGAGACTCTGAAAGACAACATTAAATCGATCTTTATGCTTAGTACAAATTTCATCCCTGTGCCATACAACTACAGAAAAGAATCTAGATTTAATTATTATTGGTATTTCTGTGAGTATTCCATTTAAATTCTATTTCAAGTTTGTCAAGTTTTAAAATCTATTTCAAGTTGCCACACAAAAGTTCCACACCGCCAAAATAGACTCGAAGATTTGCCTAAAAGACTTTTGTTTATATTTCTACTTTTAAGATTTAAAATACTTTTTAAATGAAGTTTAACTATATACGGGAGAAGCACGCTAAGGTAATTAATCAATGAAAAGCGGCCCATATCCCCTCTGTCCCAAGACAGTTTTACTGCTTCCCTCTGGGTTCAGGCCAAACCCAGAGTCCCCCAAACAGCACGTCAAATATGCTTGTTACCATATCTGATTACATGTTTATGTTAACTTGTACAAAGACATTATTGTGAATATGCTGTGCCATTTAAATGCACGCTAAACATCACTTGGTTGTGGTCCGAATTACCACAGGATGGCAGAGTGAGTCTGGAGAGGGCTTTAGCACGTCCTCCCTCCTGTAGACACTGCAGCCCCTCTCTCTCACTGTCATCCAACCATATTTTAATCCAGATGTTCTCACATGCACATTGCAGTGGGTTTCCGGACAGCAACCTGAAGAAAACCCAGATAAACAAACCAAATTTAAAGTTAAGGAAAGATGCTCATATTTTGGACAAACTGTACATGAGTGCAGTTCTTGTATTTTTACAAAACAACAAAACTTACAGAGTTGACAAATTTGAATTACGCGTTGCAGTCCATGAGAGTGTCGATAAGT
Source organism: Yasuhikotakia modesta (assembly GCA_036877545.1). NCBI lineage: Eukaryota > Metazoa > Chordata > Actinopteri > Cypriniformes > Botiidae > Yasuhikotakia > Yasuhikotakia modesta. Next base: position 12,434 of record JBAJNP010007225.1, on the reverse strand, counting down.
TATTGTCTCTGAGGTTTCTACAGAAAAATCAAGGATGAATTGAAAATTAAAGACTACAATACAGAAAATCTGACATCACCCATTTCTTTACGAGTTTAAATGGCAATGCAACTTACAGATATTGAAGTTTGGAGTTGTTGAAGAAGGCCATTGTAGATACAGATGTCAGGTGAGTATTGGTCACTGTTCTGTGTGAGGCCATTTACATAAGCTTGCATAAGCCTTGTTGTTGTAGGGTACCATTAACATTTTATACGACCCTAAAAATACCATACTTACAAATTCCTGAGATTCGAGTAGAACTTCATATGGTCCTCGTTGATTGTAAATAGCCTTTTCTGGTTTGTGATATATCTGTAAAAAGAAAACATGATGCCCTTACAAAATGTTGTGTGGCTGTATAATAGTTCATTGATAATATCAGATGTTAAATACATAGTATTTTGATAAATACAATGGTGTTGGCACATTTGCTAAGAGGTATGGAAGATCATTGTTGGTGCACCCCCATATCCAATTGTAAGGCACCAAAAGTAACTGTGACATAAGAATATAATAAATATAACATAAAATTCTATTAAAAAAATCAGCAGGATACTAACAGGATAATAATAACTAGATTAAAATTTAAGGACAAACTTTAGGTTGGCTTGACAAAGCCCATCATGAAAAGTTTATAATGGTTTGAAATGCCAAAATGATTCTCTAACATGAGGGTAATTTAACATGTTGTAGTCATTTCAGTGCTTTAGTCAAGATTATGTTAAAAAGTATTAATGTTTTAACATTATCTTGATTATGTTGCATGATTTTAGAATGTTTAAACATGACATTTAAACATGATACTAGCAAATTTGTACATGGTGTGTACACATTTTTGCATGATGCTAGCATGTTTTAGAATGATGCTAGCATGTTTTAGCACTAATCACCGTGATGCTAGCATGTTTAAACATTAATTACCATGATGCTGCCACTTTTAGCATGCTGTTAGCATCATGCATACCTTTATGACTATATTTAACTAGTATGATGCTGCCATGCATGATAGATATACAAATCTATAGTTATTCATGATGTTCTGCCATGTTATAGTCCTCTAAATGGTTGCTATGGTGTGTCCAGGAAGTTGGAAAGGCAATAGCTAAAGCCCACTAAAAGCCACATAAGCCCACCCACATGTCTCTACAGTGTTTTAATGCTAAGGTGGGGCTTATTTTATTAAATAGATGCTAGGGTACAGTAAATTGTTGCTAGGGTGTAGCTAGACAGTTAACAGTGTAAAACTAAAAGACAGATGTCTGGCTGAATTAAAAGAGCCAACTCGCATGTCTCTATAATGTCTAGGGCTAAGATATGGTTATTTTATGTACAAATGTTGGTCAAAATCTATTTCATGTTGGACCAGTGCTTTTCAGACAATGCTGCATGATTGTCACTGATTGTCAATGCTGCATGATTGTCGCATTTAGCAGTGAAAATAATTGGAAACTGTTTTAAAGTCTTGTGTTTTAAGTAAAGTGTTTTTTGTGGCACTTCCTGTTGCCAGTCAGTGACATTCAAACTTTGACTCATATTAGCCATATTGTTGTAATCTGATTGTGACAACTCAAATATTTCCCAAATTTGATGAAAATCACTCAATGCATACAAAAGATATGAGATTATTCCTGTTCCATTTATTGCCATAACTAAACATAACAAAAACAATATAAACTTGCCCAAAAGCTGTTCGAAATGTCAATAATCTATTCATAATTTAGCAACTTCAATTTTTAAGATTATATTTATCCTTTGACCAACTATGAAGCAACTTGGATAAATTTAAAAGGAGTATTTTAAACTCTGTTTTAGTTGATATGTTTCCTTCTGCCAATTGGTGGCACTATGATTGTGATTCACAATAGCTAAAATAGTGCATGCAGTATCTTTATTCAAGGTGTCATGAGTGCCTTGAAAAATATGGCCACCAATGACATTTGAGCACCAATTAGACAAGATTAACAAAGGTCAATTGGAAACAAAACTCTTTGGGCATAGTCGGCATGTTTAACTCATAAGAAAATGGCTATATCATTGTAATTGTCACCAAACTCTGTGAGCATCATGCCAAGACATTAAACATTTTTATAGGGATTTATAGGGACTTTCTCTTTATAAGGATATCTCAAATGGTGTTGCCATGGCGAGGTGATAAATTTATGGCGAAATGAAAATAGGAAGTCTCTAAAAGGGAAAAAGGAAGTCTCTAAAATCCACAGTATGCATTGAGTGCTTTACATCAGTCTTTACAAATATGTTTGATGGGGTGGACTGATAACATTGATATGACTATTGTGAGTCATGGTCATAGAGATTGTCAGTCAGAACAATATACAGACATGGATCATGTAATGCTCTAACAGGACTTGATATCTTAAATTATGTTACCATGGTAATGCATCAGTTTGAAAAACTACATTCAGGTGTATTTGAAGCTCACATGCTTCAAATGGCATGAAATATCAGGGATTCATGGGATTGTCACAAAACTTGGCAAATATAATGCGAAGTCATTAAATATGATAAACTCTGAAGGGATTTTTGATATCTCAAACAGTGTTGCCATGGCAAAGTGATAAATTTATTTTTAAAAATGGAAGCAGGAAGTGGATCAAATCTGCTGCCTGAATTGAGGGATTTCATTCAAACTTGAGTTGTATGTTTGGTCCTGAGGCCTGATGACATAAATGTGGCTATTGTGAGTCATAGTGCCACCAACTGGCATAAGGATGCATGTCACTTAAAACTGAGTGTAAAATAGTCCTTTAAATTTACCTGAACTACGTGCTGCATGTACTGGTACTTTGATAAAGCACACAACATGATACAAAATATAAAACCATACCATTTACAATTTACTTGGCACTTTAAAGGATAAAGGACTTTTTCATTTTCCAATCAGAAACAAAGTAATACAATGGCCACTGCAATGGTAGTTCATGTTTTACTATAATAAAGTTTCAGTAATATACTTAAGGACCAATTATAACAAAAAAAACTCAATGGTTTTTAGTTAACACAAAAACAACAACTGTTTCATTGTTAATATGACACGACCAATTATTAAAATATCAATATTATCTAATATTAGTATTCCTTTATCATCAGTGCCAAAATAGTCACTCAGTCATTTTTCACTCCCTTATCAAAACATCGCCATTTGAACAAGTTAATAGAGGTGTGCATGAACAAGCCATTTCTCTACACCGAGCACATGCCTAGAGTGGGTCCGGTGAGCCGTTGTCGTGGAAACGGAGTGACATATTTGCGTAGGCGCCGATGCTATTGCTCTGCGGACACGATAGACTACTCCCCAACTAACCCATACACAACCATACTTAATTACTCGTTGAGTCGACATTTTATTATAAAACATGCGCTGACGTATTCGTTATTTCAGGCCTAGACGCGCATTTTCCCAGCCCCAAGCCATTTGAATAATTTGACGGTCTGTCAAGTCGACTAGTCTTTCAATGCTGTCTAATGCAAGCACTCCAGTACATCAAATCTTAGGCGATAATCTTCTATGAACAGGACGTTATGTCTCCACTGATCTGTATCTGTGTCTTTATGAATTTTACTTGTGTAACCTGATAATGTTTCTTGTTCTGGTACAGAAAGTGAGTTGGGGTGAGTCAGCAGTCCCACTAAATGATGCCATGAATGGGCATTTTTGGAAAAATATATAGTGACCCTTTAGATTTGGTATGCCAACTTAATGTCTATTTACTGTGGCCCCCACCCCTTACAACCGCTCTTATTCTCTCACTACATACACGCCCGAACACACGACATATATTGTCTGTTACGCGTCCATTGCACGCGCTTGCAAGGTGTTATTTGATGTCAAGAGCGGTTATTAATTTGTACGTCCTAAATTATTACAGCAGACTCCACAGATGCGCATAACAGTGGCTGAATCGCAAAGGTTACGGATGCCATTTAATAGCTGAGCATAATTTTATATGATAAAGACTTAACTGGCAGTAGACTTATTTACTACGAAAATGGCAGTCAATAAATTGATAAATGTAACAACACACATCACGCACGCACAAACACATGCAAATAGACGCATACAGCTTTTGCCTCTCATCTGTGAAGCTGTATTACACGTCTCGTAGTTTTCCTACTATGACATCCCACTTACATATCTGTGATATTTTCCATGTCAGACTCCGGTACCAAGACGGGAAAATCGTCGATTCCTGGTTCTTGATCAATACACGAGATCCTCGAGGCATTGCAAGAGCACGATACAGGACAAGCCGTGCTGAGCCTCAGTAGTCCAAATAAAACCCAACACAATCCCCACCGAGCCATTCCACGAACCCCTGCAATCATACCCCAGCACGTTCGATGCGGTGTATTCAAAAAACAAATGGCGTGTAATATCTTAGAGTATTTTAGTGGCGTGGAATGAGACGCCGCTGCTGTGGAAAGCGCAAAGACGTTGTGCGTGATGCGAGACAGTCATGGAGTGGCCTTCTCCTGTCTCCGCAGAAAGGTGATAACGATAACGCAGTGTGGAATTTCGGCACCGCAATATTTGGGGTGACAAAAACGTTGTGCTATCTGGGGGTTTCTTCTTCCAGATCCGCTGGTTAAACGTGCAGGTGCAGGTTGTGTACACGGGCTGTGGTGCTGATGCTGACGCCTCACATCCAACGCTGGGGAAGATAACAAGCGAGACAGTGTGTGTAAGAGAGCGTGTGTGTCAGCGCTTACTGGTGTGTGTTTGTGCGTGTGTGTCTGCGTGCGTACGAGTGTGTGAAGAAGCAGCAGCGCGTACCTGAAAGCGACTATTGATTTCCAAACGCATCTTTCTCAGCCGTAATTACACGTGAAGGGATGATAAAATGCTTTCACCGTTGGTATCGGCAAAAACGCTGCCAATTTAGCGATTTTCGGGATATGCACATTGATAGGAACAGGGGATCGTTAGGTGTTAAGTTATACCAAGAGAGGGCGACAAAGGCAAAAAGTGCGCAAAGCATTTTTATTTGGTCAATGTGGGCAACAAGCGCAGCAAACACAGCTGTGTATTTCTTCTCCCTGTATGCTAGTGGTTCCCAATCAGTGGGTCGCGACCCCTGCTAGGGATAACTATAGACTTACGAGGGGTCGCCAAGCAATATCAGGGGTTACAATTAGAACATATAAGAAATATACTTTTATGTAAAAGAGCATAATAAAATAATGCTAAGAAAATAATTTTAGAATGTACGATATATAAAATAGACTGAAATATATGATATATGGAATACAATTTCATTTTCTTAACATTTGCAGTGTATCTATGCTGTCAGAAAGGACGTGTAGTTTAAAAGGACATGTAAAAAAAGGATTTTCCGTAAAAGCTGCCAGCATATTTATTTTACATTGTTTGCAGTGAGAGCACCGCATTTTTTAAAAACGTCAGCAGCTGGGGAGGTACTGAACGGACTCAGCGTTATTTTCCTGTCTCAGAGAGTCGACTCGACAAATGTTAAACTTTGGGTAGGCTGCGCTTATCAGTGTCACTTTTTACCCAGCCGCCCAATCACAGTACAGGAGGGCGGGATAAATAAAACATCAACCAGTCGTCACAGTCTGCTCGTATAATAAAAAAAATAAATAAATAAAAGATGACCAAAGCAAGCGGGAGTATATTGGATATACTGAGTTCGATTCAAGCGTTGCAAGATTTCAAAAGCTTGCCTCTGTTGATTCTGTCTACAACAAAACCTGTCTGCAGTGATGTAAAAGCTGCTTTGTGATGTTAAGGAGTACTGGAGAAATTGTGCAAAATAACTGTCATTAGACAAGGATGTTAATCGATTGTTCTGGATACTCTTCAGCATGTGGCGCCTGACCTCATCTTAACAGTGTGCTTTACTTGATGTATTACATCGAATCGGGAAACAAGCCACAATGTCACCAAAGTATCATAAGATTTTCCATGCACTGACTCCGAGACCGTGTCTGGAAGGCGGCGATGGATAACGCTTAACGAAGTCTACATCACTGCAGATACTGTTGCCAGATCAAAATTATGAAGATTTTGATTGTATTACTATGATAAGTTTAATTATTTTGACTATGTGCTTTACGATTGCATTTAAATGAGTGTTCGTCGATGTGTTCGTCGAAGTGTCTTGACAACAATAATACAGCTTCAGATCCTGAAGATGTTATTATGCGTGTTTGATTATTCACTGCCTGCCCTATTGTAGGTTAAAAGTTAACTTCAAGACTAAGTCTTTTCTCAGTTCGTTGTTGTTGCACTACATTTAAAAATAGTTTTGTATTCTTAAAGTTAAGCCTCTGAATGTTAGGTTGTATTAGATTTTATTGTGAACAGAGTAGTGTTGTTTTTATTTCTATTCAAGAAAGCCTAACTGGGAAGAGCTAACAGAGAGAGGGGCCATGGCAGAGATCTGGTGGGACTACCAGATAGAGACGGGGGACAATCAATGGAGATGGAACAGGTAGAGGTGTGCATAGAGAGTGAGGATAAAAATTGGAGCCAAAGGAAAAAAGGGACCTGGTGGAGCAGGAGGAAAGGGACAATAAGACAAAGGATGAGCTCCGGGCTTGGGGTGGATACCGGTCCATTCTAGGTACTGCCTCAGGCTTTTGTAACAGGCTCAGGCATCATGCTGCAATTCTTCTGTGCCTTACAGACTGTGAGGGGAAACTAACATTCACAGACTCCCTCAGGGCCATCAGTAAGACCACTCACTGTCTAGTTGATGGATAAAGAGTTAGGCACGCCAGATCAAAAAGTATTTAGTGTAGTCCTTAAGGGATTGCTCCTCCTGCTCCAGGAAGACGCAAAGGATGGTGATATCCATATATCCCCATTTAAGTCAGTCTATCTGTAATGGATTCATTTTATAGGATAAGTCTAAGAGAACCGGAAGATAATCTCAAAAGTTGTTTTGTTCAACTCGAGTCGTTCAAAAGATTCAAGAGTTGAACTAATAATTTCTTCTTCTGGTGCAGTTTGCATTGATTGAACGTATGGGGCTGTCATGTGGTGAACAAATGACTTAAACCCGAAGCCTTGTCAGATAAGAGAGGAGCTTATCATTGACTAAAGATCCAATTAATGTTTTCTGTTTCTTATAGCATTAGTTTTGTCTTATTTGTAGTATGATTAACTTTGCGTAAGTAGTAGATGTTTTAGAGAAGTAACATGTAATATTTTGCTAAAATGAACAAAATGACTCGAAAAAAATTTTGTTCATTTGGCTGAACGAGAATCAAAGGACAAAGTCAGTAAAAGGATTCAAACTTCCCATCACTAGTAACAGGACCTCAAGAGACCACAAACACCCATAACCAAACATCAAATGCAAACAATAACTTAAATATATAAAGAAAAACTAAACTAGAAACAGGAAAAAACAATTAATTACCAAGACAATAGAGAAGGAGCTAATAAAGAACTAATTAACAAGATCATGACTAAATTAACAGGAAACAAAGGAACCCAAAAAGAACCTAATGTCACGTCTCGCACAACTGATTGTCTTGTGTATATAAGCAGTGCTGATCTTCGGATCAGGGCTGTGACATTTCGTTATGTTTATGCCCGGTTTGGTGTGTCGCTTGTGTTTTTTCTTGCCAGTCCGGCGGAGCCCCGGTCCAGTCTGGTGCAGAGCTTTTTTACATCATCTGTAATGATGAGTCAGACAGCGACAGGATCAATCTTTTCTTTATTTCTCATGCTATTTTAAAAGTCGCTAGGAATGTAACTCGTAGTTTGCCCTGTTACTGTATAGCCTTAATACTGTTTTAGCCTTAATGGATGCTCTCTAAAGCTTGGTAAACCAACTAAGAATATGGGTGTCCATTTTTTAATCAATATAGATATAAATCATTATTACCAGCACTGCAGGAATGTTACAAATTACAGCTTTAAAAGTGTTCCCAAGGTTATTTTCTCCATTTTTTCTAATATGATACAAGAATATATATTATGATATTATTATATATAATATGAGAATAATATACATCCTGCACTTACTACCATGTGCAGTAATACCATGTGTTATGTTTTGAACTTGTCTGATCATTTTTCTAATTTGTTGTTTTACTATATCTCTATAGTAATACTTCTCTTTAGGGATTTATAAACCACAAACTGGTTTATAAATCCAGTTTGAGGCTTAACCTATACCACAAACTGGACTGGACTCACAACACAGACGCACTGTACAGGAAGGGTCAGGGCAGGCTCCACCTCTTGAGGAGACTGCGATCCTTTGGTGTGCAGTGGGCACTCCTAAAAACTTTATATGACTCTGTGGTGGCATTAGCCATGCTGTATAGTGTAGTCTGTTGGAGCAACAGCATCACTGAGAGGGAGAGGAAAAAGCTGAACAAGGTTTTCAAGAGGTCCAGTTCTGTCCTGGGCTGTCCTCTGGACTCAGTGAGGGAGATTGGTGACAGACAGGTCCTGACACAACTGACATCTATGCTGGATCACGAGTCCCACCCCCTGCAGGACGTTCTGTCAGCTCTGGAGAGCAGCTTCAGTGACAGACTACTCCACCCTTAGTGTGTAAAGGAGAGATTTTGTCGTTTTGTCCTTCGTACTGCTGTAAGACTTTGTATAGTGTATAATACAGTTTAGTAATTCCTCTTTCTGTACTGTACCTCTGCTGTTGCCAAATGCAGTTTCCCCACTGCGGGACAAATAAAGGAATATCTTATCTTTTGAGATTTGGCAAATATTATGCCAAGACATTGAAGATTGTAAATTTTCAAAGGGATTTTTCATATCTCAAACAACGTTGCTATGGCAAAGCAATACATTTAACAAACAATAGAAACATGAAGTGGCTCATATTGAGTGAATTGAGCATTTTGTTTGAGCGGTTGTTTGGTCCTAGGGACTGATGTAAAGGTGGTTATTGTGAGTTACAATCATAGAACCACCAACTGACAGAAGGAACCATATCAACTAAAGCAGCATTTTAAGGAGTTACTCAAATAAAATTAACCAAATCGCTTCTGCTTTGGACAGAAATTGAAAATACTTTTTTTTTACATTTGTAGAATATATATTTATTTTAAATGTAAATGTAAAATATGTATACCAGGAGGTGTTTTGTGTGGGGGGAAGAGCGGTTGATAGACGATTATGTTCCTACCACTAAACTGTTTTTTAAACCCTTATCATAAAGAATTTTGATTTTATAAATTAGAGAATTAGTTCTGTATTCTTCCCAATTAATGCCAGTTTAAACATTTTTTTCCTTTTGTCATATTTTTATATTGTTTATGTTTTCAATGTTTCAAACCACATACATCTATAGAACCTACTTTGCAACAAGTATTACTATAATAGGAAAGAAAAAAATCTGTGATCCAGTTTTTCAACCAACTTGTCTCTAATAATAAATCTCAGAACAATGACAGGACAGCGCTTCTCAGTTGCTATGGCGATAAAATGTTAAGCCCCGTCAAGAAGCGGGGCAACATTACTTTACTGACAGCCACCTTATCCAATTACACTGTTTGTACACGTATTGACATTCTTTCTAACCAATAGCGAATCAAAGATACGTTCCGTTACAGCCAATCACGAAACGCAAAAATGCACGCGAACCCACAATTAAATCAAGGTAGAGGGCGCAGAAATTTTGGCCGTAAACTGGTGTGACGGAGAGGCGAGAGGTTACTTGCAGGTTTGTTTTATAACTTCAGTATCATTGCCAGCTTTAGTACGTCACAGCATCAAACCTTATACTTAATTCAGGGAGTAATAAATAATAAAGATATCGAGAGCACTACATTCTTAGATGAGTGCATGCGTCGCTCTGTTGTAAATTAGCCAGTTAGCTCTCTAAGATGATCAATTCTCAAAATGGAGTGAGTTTACTGCAGACAGCAGTCATCAGTCAGGCGAGCGACGCCAGTTCATTTTTGCTGTTATCGGTGGAGACAAAGACTTACGCATCCAGCTGTATATTAATGTTTAGAAAATAGACTAAACCAAACATTTTTTTTTCCCTATAAATCGCCAGACGAAACGAATTACTTCTTGTATTTTTGTAGTCCGCCAAAAATCGGTGTGTCGTTAAATCGATGTGTAGTTGATTGATGATGGATTATACTGTGAAGGTAACTGTAACTGTAAAGCTAGCAAGCAAGTGCTACATGCGCACCATTTTGAAGCAGTGGGCCTTGGTAGCTCTTACCAGATTTCGTTTTACAGTTATTTATATCAGGGGCTCTGTGTTGTAAAAATTAAGTACACGGTGTAGTGCAGTTTATTCCCATGGACGAAATTGTGCTTCGCTTGTGTTATTGCACTTTTCTAACATTAATATAAGTCCAACAAAGCATAGAAATCTAACGTGTTTTTTTCTTGGACATCCGGTTTCTGCTGAAATTCAGTTTAAAAAACTTAATAATACAGCAAAGCATTCAGTGTTGTTATTGTCGTTAATACACTTACCGTGATAATTTGGCACATAAATGGTTACGCACCATAGTAGTGTCATTGAAGTACTGTGTGAAGTCTGTGGCAAATAACTAAATAAGTCTGTGCCTAAATAACTTGTTATTTGTAATCACTATTATTGTATACATTTTAGAGGGCTATAATATGTCACTGTCTGATTCTTAACTGTGGCACTGCTTGTAAGGGTAGCATGCTCAGAATTCTCTTAAAATATACATTTTAAGACCCCACCATCTCCAATGTGATTTTAATGTGTTGAAAATGTAGTGCTTTTTCTGTGTCTCTCGGAGTAAGCCGTCCGAGACAGCCTAATCAGTTTTACTGCTGGCTGAAGACAATGGAGACAGAATTTGAGCAGAAGGAAGAGGAGACCACATTCAGTAACAGTGACACTAACGGTAAAGTATGGTCTTTGAATTACATAATTATGTAACATTGCTATAACAAATTTTATCATACTGTAAACTGGTAACACATGTAAATTTAGGAGAGCAGAAATTTGGAATGTGAAAATGTTCTTTGTTGATTGTTTTGTTAATGTTTTGTAAATTGTGCATAAGAATGCTCAATAAATTGCTGACTTGGCATTTGTATTGATTATGCATGTTTTTATAAAGGAGGCTATTGGCGCTTGTTATTGTTTTTAGGGCAAACCTGATTTTTTTTAAATAAACATCATTCTCCACATTCTCACACATTTCAGTTGTATCAGATAAAAGCACAACCAAAGCACATTAGAACAAAAGATCGGTACATTAGGGCAGACCGCCACACAAATGCTGATTGTAGAAGTTTTCTGTGGGACAAATTAATTCCATGAGAACTTCCAGCTTGGATATGATTCGAGTTCCAATAGGACATTCTCGGAATGAGCAGTCTGATAAACAGGAATGTTTATAGTTGTTGTGTCTTACATGCCACAATTTTGTTTCCTCAGGCAAGCGCCCTGCTGAGGACATGGATGAGGAGCAGGCATTCAAACGCTCTCGCAACACTGATGAAATGGTGGAACTCAGGGTTCTTCTCCAAAGCAAAGTGAGTTGTTACAGTCACTTCCTCAAAGATGAGACCTCTTGAATAAATGTATTGTATTTTCACAGCATTTTTTCCATTCTATGTTTTCAGAATGCAGGGGCTGTTATTGGAAAAGGGGGCAAGAACATTAAAGCTTTGCGCACAGATGTGAGTATCAAAACGTTGCCGCATGCTTATAAATTTAACTGTTTCAGATCAAAACCCATGACACCAATCCATCCATTTAAATAAAAATGAAACATTTCAACCTGAGAGCAAAGATACCATTTTGTAGGTATAAGTTGGCTCATTTGCACAAACAAGCTCTCTGAATGGGTCTGTATTGCAGATACTTTATATCTGCAAATTAATAGGGAAAGTACTTTTCAACCTCTTGTTCTTAAAAGTGTTCTTTGGGCACCTTAAAAACACAATTACATATATCTTGAGCTGAGCCATAGTCCTGTGTAAATAGCTATTGTCTTTTGGTTCTACAGATCTGTCCAGTCCTTTTTCTACTCTATTCCAAGTCTCTTCAGAAAAACATTTGTGGACAGTAGATTAATGAGTATGGCCTTGTATTCAATTAAAAATGTATTCCTTCTCCCCCTCTTCCCTCTCCTTTACTTTTTGTTTTTGGCCACCTTCCTCTGTTGCCCATKTACTGGATCGACTTGCCCCTTCTGCGTTGCCCACCTTGATGTTGGCCCAACCTTCGCCCCTGAACGCCCGCCCACCTGCCACCCTGGTTGGCCCTGCCCATAAACGTGTCCCTCCTTAAATGGGCACCTTACTTGACATCATGTGATTGAATGTCCTTGCCCAATGCCAACCTCCACGACCAATGCAGTACAATGCCAGTGTATCAGTCCCAGACAGCAGTGGCCCAGAGCGGTATGTCCCACCAGTTATTGCCTCA
>JBAJNP010007224.1:8488-23198 GCA_036877545.1 Yasuhikotakia modesta | reverse complement strand
CAGCGCTGAAATAAAGCTACAGTTCCTCTCGTGTTTTATAGCGTTAATCTCTGGAGCTGCTCCGTTTGTTTACATTGTAACGCTGCCGTTCACACGTCAGAACTAACATGTTCATATTAAACACAATCTGATGTAACGATGTGACACTTACAGCTTGTGATGATTGTTGATCTTGATGTGGAGCATCAGACACTGAGAGACGCGGCAGGTTTGTAAAATTGTCTGATGTGAGACGAGTGGAGCAAAGTCATAATCTGCGTGATAATAGGTCTCCTTTAGGTAACTCAGTGTTCTGTGAGAGTGAGATATTTAACACAATCTCATGGCAGCCCAGAAGCATAATCCATATTGTTTTCTGTTTTCAGCATGCACAAATCATACTTGTGCACAAAAGTGCATTAATTGTTTTGACTTATAAATGTGTATTTAGTGATACGTTTACAATTTGTGTTTGTCTTTTTGTGAATAGCGTGGATCTTCTGGTCGAGTTGTGTTTCAGATGGTTTGCTCACATCTCAATCTCATTGAGGGCGATTACTTTGGCCTGGAGTTCCACAACCATCATAGAAGGACAGTAAGTAAAAGAAGCAGAACAAAACACTCAGGAATGAAGAGACATGGCTGGAATCATCTTTATGCTTCTCTCCACAGCTCTGGCTGGATTTACTAAAGCCCATTAGAAAGCAGATCACACGTAAGAAGCCTCTGTGTGTGTGTCTGTCTGTCTGTGTGTGAGTGTGTGTCTGTGAGTGTGTGAGAGAGTGTGAGTGTGTCTGTGTGTGTGTGTGTGAGAGAGAGAGAGAGAGAGAGAGAGAGAGTGAGTGTGTGTGAGTGTGTGAGAGAGAGTGTGTGTGTTTGTGTGTGTGTGAGAGAGAGAGTGTGTGTGTCTGTGTGTGTGTGTGTGTGTGTGTGTGTATGTGTGTGTGTGAGAGAGTGAGTGTGTGTGTGTCTGTGTGTGTGTATGTGTGTGTGAGAGAGTGTATGTGTGTGTGTGAGAGAGAGTTTGTGTATGTGTGTCTGTGTGTGTGTCTGTAGCCTTGCTTTCTCTTTCGCTATGGAAACCAAGATTCTTTACAAATATAAATATACCAGTAAAGTTGATCTTGTGGAGACACTCCCATAGGGGAACAAGCTTCAGAATGATCTACAGTAGCAGAACGCATTTTGTAATGGTCAGGTTTAGTGTAGTGTTGTGTTTGGGGATAAAACATATAGTTTGTACAGTATAAAACCTCTGATGTCCCCAAAAAACATGAAAACATGTACAGTATTTGAATGCAGTTGTATGTGTGTGTGTGGTGTGTCCAGGACCCAAACACACTATTCTTCGGTTTGTTGTGAAATACTTCCCCCCGGATCACTCTCTGCTGCTGGAGGAACTGACCAGGTGAGTCCATCACTGACCCTCTGCTGTGCTGTGGTTTGAACAGACCTTCATGTGTCACATGTGGCTGCTCTCTCCCAGGTACCTGTTTGCGCTGCAGGTGAGGCAGGATCTGGCCAGCGGACGTCTCACCTGTAGTGACATCAGTGCTGCTCTCCTGGTGTCTCACATCATTCAGTGTAAGTCACAAAGCCGTTAGTGCTGTTGTACGACTTTATTAGTCTGTTTTTGCATTACACTGTATCAGCTGCTACCATAAAGAAGCTTTAAAATAGTTACTGTACACCCCTGTATACACATTACTGCTTGAATTAAACACTGAATGTGCAGTTGTACAGTTTAATTAACAATAAAGCAGTTGCCATGGATACACAGATGACAACAGGAACACAGATTTTTGTTCCTTATTTTATTTTCTACAGTATTGTTCTCAGTATTTGATCTCTGCTGATATGTGATCTCTAGCTGAGATTGGTGATTTTGAGGAAACTCAGTGCCGACAGCATCTTTTGAACACCAGCTATATTCCTGATCAGATGACCTTGATGGATAAGATCATGGAGTTCCACCATAAACATGTGTGAGTTTCACAAGAGCACAACGCTCAGACGCTGACAGCACACACACACACCACACTCATGTCCATGCATTTAGCAATAAACACATTTGTTGTAAGACTCATTTAAAGGCCATGTTTGTTCACACAGTAGAAGAATATGGGTGTGAGTCTGTATTTCAGTACTTAATGTAGGGGTTGGAGTGAGACTCCACCCTCGGCACTATGGACAACTGTATTTTCTGTTCTGCAGGTAATCCACACCAAACAGCTGCAGTACAGCGTGTTATCAGCGCTGTTTCACACAGATAGAAACATGCAGATGATTCTGTCCTGTGCTGCTTGACTATGTCATTCAGAGAAATGCATGAAGCTTTTATCTGTCTGTCTGAAATTTACACCGACAACAAAGAACAAAAGCCATGCAGATAAAAATGAAGGTAAATAAGGTACAATTATCAAGAAGCTTTTAGGTAATAATTCAGTTGTTCCTTTTAAAGTGATTATAGTCTTGGCAGTGATTGTGAAAGCACAATGGTTGTGTGCTGTTTGTGTGGCACTAATGTGTGCAGTGTGAAACGTTATATGTGGATCAACAGCAGTTCTCTCATTTAAAAATGTAACGTTGATATGTTTTGTATTTCTAGATTTAAAGCACATCACTCAGTAAGGTGTAGATGTAGACATCATAATTAATAAAAAATGTCTTTGTGTTACAATTCTTTCCACAATTTTCTTTCACTCTCTTACAGTTCTGCTCCTGTTGTGTTACAGATCTTTCTCCACTCTTACAGTTCTGCTCCTGTTGTGTTACAGATCTTTCTCCACTCTTACAGTTCTGCTCCTGTTGTGTTACAGATCTTTCTCCACTCTCTTACAGTTCTGCTCCTGTTGTGTTACAGATCTTTCTCCACTCTCTTACAGTTCTGCTCCTGTTGTGTTACAGATCTTTCCCCACTGTGTTGACTGTGTTGGACAGTAATTATCTATTCAGTAATTATGTCAATTAGGACTAATCAGTCTTACTTTTCAAATTCACATTAACCAAGCTACCTTTTCATGTAACTGATTTAAAAAAGAAGTTAGGGCCAATCTTAAAGACTAACTTATAACCACAGCCACAGAGCCCAGTACATGCTGGTAAATGTGACAGAGCAGTGGGACCAGCAGGCAGTATTAAAGTTAGTTGTGTGTGTTTAGTGGTCAGACTCCAGCGGCATCAGATCAGAACCTGCTGGATGTGGCGAGCAAGCTGGAAATGTATGGCATTCGTCTCCACCCAGCCAAAGACCGAGCGGGAAGAAGACTCAGTCTGGCTGTAGCACACAGTGGCGTCCATGTGTTTCAGGTATTTAGACACACTTCAGCACACAGGAAGAACAGATTGCATTACGTGACAGGAGTTGTGTGTACTTCAGGATCACACCAGCATCAACACCTTCAACTGGGCCGAAGTTCGCAAACTGAGTTTCAAGAGAAGGAGGTTCCTTATCAAACTCAGAGCCGATCCAAGTGTGAGTATCAGTTCTGCTTCTGCATGATCTGTTACAATAAACCTTTATACACATGCTGCTGGTCTCAGGTTTATCCACATGTACAGAGTACGGTGTAAGTGTACAGATTAAGTGTACATTGTACAGTTTAAGTGTACATTGTACAGCGCAAGAGTACAATGTAAGAGTACAGTGTAAGTGTACATGGTAAGTGTACATTGTACAGTGTACGTGTACATTGTACAGTATAGGAGTACAAGGTAAGTGTACAGTGTAAATGTACATGTAAGAGTACAGTGTAAGTGTATAGAGTAAGAGTACAGTGTAAGTGTCAGCTTGTGTTAAAGTGTCTGACATCTTTTGGCCTTGAGCAGAATGTTGGTCCAAATACTCTGGAGTTTTCGATGGCAAGTCGGGACTGCTGTAAAATGTTCTGGAAGATCTGTGTGGAGTATCACGCCTTCTTCAGGCTCTTTGAAGAGCCAAAACCCAAACCCAAACCGGTGCTGTTCAGCCAGGGCTCCTCCTTTAGGTTCAGGTAATGCTGTGTCTGCAAACCTGTCATATCCACAGCATTTTACTCTCTCTACAATAAAGATTAGCTTCAGTGTTTTGTCTACTAATCCTCTAATAGCCTCTGTCTGTTCTCTGTAGCGGTCGCACACAGAAGCAGGTTCTAGATTATGTGAAGGACAATGAGTTTAAGAAGCTGCCCTTTGATAGGTAAATCTGATTCTGTCACTGCTGCCTTTGGTGTTCATATAAAATACTGTATATGTGTTTGTTTAGTTGTTTAGTTTTCTCTTTCAGGAAACACAGCAGAATTCAGTTCAGCAGCAGTGGGTCAGCACTGAGCTCTGCCCTGCACCATCAAGTGCCAAACCAGGTCAGGGTCAGTACCTCATACACCTTACACCAAAATTACACCGCAAACACCTTATACACATTACAGCCGAATTACACCACAACACCTCATACACCTTACACCAAACTACACCACAAACACCTCATACCAAAATCACACCACAACACCTCATACACCTTACACCAAACTACACCACAAACACCTCATACCAAAATCACACCACAAACACCTCATACACCTTACACCAAAACTACACCACAAACACCTCATACACCTTATACCCAAACTACACCACAAACACCTCATACACCTTACACCAAAACTACACCACAAACACCTCATACACCTTATACCCAAACTACACCAAAACACCTCATACACAAAGGGGAATCAATATGAAAAAAGTCACTTGTACTGTAGTAAAACCATACTTTAATTAATTAATAAAATGTATCAATTGTATTAATAATAATTTTCACATGGAAAAGACTGAGTGGCAAAACAAAGACAGCTGACCTCAGCTGTACAGTCCAGAGTTCAGCTGTATCATCTGAATGTACAGCCTGTCTTTCAAATAACATAAACAGTCTATTTATTAATTTCAACATCCCTTGTGCAGTATCCACTACTAAACCCAAGCTCCATAACGGCAATCAATGTTCATAATAATTATTGTTTATTAATTTATGCTGACAGAAATGGTAGTAACACCAAAAATAAGGTGCAAAATATTTTTATATTGGCGACTTAGGGCTATCCCAAATATCTAACACAAAATGTCCGTCTTTCTGCTACTCAGTGAGTTTAAGTGCATAGAATTCGATGGACTGAATACTGCGTGCATGTGTGCATATCCTTCATACACAGCTTCACAAATGTACTGTTTGTGTGCATGTGCTGTTAATCTGAATATAACTGCATCAGGGTTATTAGAGTACTGATGGATCCTGTGTTTTCTCTCTAAGGGTGGGACGGATGGCTGGGAAGCCTCGTTTTTAGTCAGCTCAGAAGATTCGGCTGTATTAAGAGCTTGTGAAAACTCCTCCCCCTCCACTCAGCGTAATGGATGCAGTGATCAAACCTTCCCCATTCAGGATGATGCGCGTCAGCTCGGCCATCAAGCAGGTCTGGCGTCCCGCGCAGCCAAAGGCAGCAACACATCCATCCCTTACATTGACTGCAGCGATGCAGAGTTTAGTGAGCATGAAGGTAGAGGTCGGGTCAGCAGGTCACACTCACACACGCGTGATAGCTACGCTGATAGCGCAGGTTTAGGTTTGCCTCGCCCACATAAGCAAGAAAGATACTTGGACAAGTTAAGACAGAAAGAATCTCCACCCCTTTCCCCCATAAGCCAAGCTGAAAGCCCCGCCCACAGCTATCCCAGCCCCTCCCCTTCAAATCAAGGCAGTAACATTTTTGAGTCATCCTTTTTTGGAAGCAAGGCTCCAGTACGCGAGCCACTTAATAGCACAATACTGGATGAGTTGGCTGCAAAAAGCCCTATTAAGCACTGCAGTGGTGTCAGGAGTCTAACCTCTAGCCCAGCGCCTTCATCTATTTACAGGACCAGCTCACTAAGTCACACCCAGTATAATGGACACACTGGGAGAAACTTTACTTCAAAGGTTGGACTCCGGGAGGACAAAGGAGGACTTTTTAGTAGCTGTTCTCCAATCATGAACCGCTCTGCCAACAAGTCCCTGAATGCCGTTAACTACAGTAGCCCTTTAAAAATGAATTCACGGGTCTCAAATCAGCCACATCCTCCCATTCTCTCCCGCGCTGAGCGAATGGCGATGCTAGAGCGCAGAATGCTGGCTAATGGGCTCTCACGTACTGGCAAGGCCAGTCTCAAGGCAAACTCCCCACGTCACCACTTTGGTGCGGTGCAGATGATCGATGGCTCCACCAGTAGCGGAACTGACTCCAGCGACTCCGATGAGGCAGAGTCTACTGGCTCCTGCAGTCAGTCGCTGGGGCTTGAAAATCCAGCCGCAGTTACCGGAAAATCCCCACTCCCCAGAAAACACGACTCGTTCGGCAGCCTGCAGCTAGATGAGGAGGATGATGAGGAAGGCGGTGTGAACCTCAGTGATGAAGAAGACATGCCAGTGTTTAGCTGTTAGCATCCTTGGGACCTGTGATTTTCCGCTTATGACACATCGGTTGATTACAACTGCTTCAATAGATATAAACCTACATTTGTTAAGTCAGGCCTCAAAGAAAATCCAGATTTCCACTGGTAATCCAGAGGCGATGCTGGCGCCTGTGTGAGCTCCGATTGAGTAATATCAGAATGATCTTTGGTGAGATGATGCTGAAGGAGAACGCTGCAGGAATCTTCTTTCATAAGGTCTTACAGAATTTGTTAATGATGCTAGAAAACAGAAGCAGGATTCTTTGAAATGATTGTGGTGTTTTTAGAAGCATGTGTTGAGTGGAGAGGAGCTCATGTTGTGGTGTAGCTTCATTGATATTGGTAGGAGAAACTGCAGTTATACAGTCAGAAACGTTTCCTAAAAACCATGTTGGCATTTGTACGGTGTGTGCAGCTGTCTTCATATCTGAAGGACAGTGTGACTTCAGAAGTGTAACTCATCTTTGAGCTAAAGAGCTTCATGTTTCATGGTCTTATTTGAAAACCAACAAACATTTGCATCTTCGAAAGTCTTGCATGATTTTGTAGGTAGTTTTTAGAGTACGTTTTTTAAATATAAGGGCTTTTTGGACATTTTATTGACTCATTGATTCATCTTCAAGTCTTTCTAAAATGGTGTGACAACATTGGAACAATTTTCAGAACTTCTGTTGGGTTCTGATGAAAGAACGTGTTGCACACATGTGACGCTAGTAAATGCTGACAGATTGTTGATTACAGCATGAATTATTCCCTGAAGTTTATGATGGTTTAGTCCAGGCATCACACAGCAGCGTTTGTGTCTGACCATCTCTGACTGTTTTCCTCCCTGACCTAACCTGCACACACGTTTACCTGCTTCCCCTCAGCAGGGATTAG
Organism: Yasuhikotakia modesta; assembly: GCA_036877545.1. Taxonomy (NCBI): domain Eukaryota; kingdom Metazoa; phylum Chordata; class Actinopteri; order Cypriniformes; family Botiidae; genus Yasuhikotakia; species Yasuhikotakia modesta. The sequence goes on along the minus strand of JBAJNP010007224.1, from coordinate 15,881 downwards.
AAACTTTCCTTTAACTTCATTCAGATTCATTCATGTGTCCAGTAAAGGTCAACAAAAAATAAAACATTATGGTTCGTTTAGGAATATTTTAAAAGAACATGTTTTACACACATTAAATGATTTTGTGTTTCTAATCCCTGCATGTATTTTTTCACTCAGCTTTATTCACTCTTTGCGGTTTATATGCCCTATGTTTCTGTTTTCTTTTCTAACTAAAACTGCTTAAGCTTGTCATTTATAATCAACAGACGTTTATGTTTCTGCTGCCGTTTCAGATGGACTGAATGAAAAGAGTATTAACCCTGTTTCTCAGTTCATGTGGATTTGCATGTCTTGCCTCACGGCTGCTCTGCTGTTATGTCTGCAGACGCACTGCATTCTGCAGAAATGTTCACACAGGAAAATACGTAAATGCTGCTTATTGTCTGCCGTATGACGGAGCTTCTCTGTTCACACTATGATCAAACTGTTGAAGGTTTCATCTGAAAATGTTTTAACAGCTTTACGGTCTGAGTCAAATCACGCCTGCTGGCGACTTGTGTGAATGACCCGTTTGTGATTCTCACTCACTGATGACTGTTCAGAACGAAGTACTAGAGTTACGCTTGCTGCATACAGTAAACTGACTCCATTACCTGTAATGTTGTCAGATAACTGTGATCTATTATCTAATTCAGTGTAACAATCACTCATTATTTGTATTGACTGATGAAGGATAAAATAGGCATAACTTTAGAGTCATTTACATTTATTATACTGAACATTTTCAGGGGTCATGTTTCTGAAAAACATGAAACATGTTTTATGCTCATTTCCACCCTGTTTTTAGTCCTGAGATTTAAAAGTCAGATCTGAGTTTTCCCCTTTAAAAGATATATTCACCCCAAAATGAAAATATGTGGATAATTTACTCACCCCTGTGCCATCCAAGATGTTCATGTTTTTCTGGAAAACATTCCCGCATTTCTCCTCCTAATTCCAGATTGAAAAAAAATCACACATTCATTGAATTCACACATTAATAATCATGAAATATCAAAAATGCTTCTTTATTAGCTTTGAAACTTGCAGGATGTATTTGGCATATGCATATGTCTCATGTCATGACCGCTTTAACAGAAAGACCCCTTTTACAGTTAGTTAACTGGGTATTTATTGTGTGCACAATACTGCAGAACTAGTACATGCAGTAACACTAGTACTCTGACTCAACACTCTCTCTCTCACTCATAATCTGATGTTTGACTCTGATAAACCACATAAACTTTTAAACAATGTATTTTGTGCTTCAGTGTCAATAAAGTTACAGTCAGCATTTAAAGACTCAATTGTTTTCTAAAGTTTGTAAAGCTCATATTTTTCTGGCATGTTACAATCCGCCCCCCACCCTGTCTGCGTCTGTCAGAGCATGTCAGCTAATGCATCTGCACTGTACTGAACATATATGTATGTACATAATGAATACATATATTGTGTTTATATATATGTGTGTGTGTGTGTATATATAATGTGGTGTATGTATGTGTATGGATTTTCTGTATGCACACTGCCAGTGAAATGTTTGGACAAATCTGTTCATTCATTTGTATTATTTGGAGCAGATGTGGCAGAACTATGTCTCAGGATGTTTCACATCATTACAGACATACATTAATATGGTTTGATTATGTCTTGGGTTTAAAGAGGAGAATCATGTTTTAACTGTATGAAAGCAGTTTCTCCTTCTCATTCGCTCACTGGCTGAAGTAATTTCTTAAGCATTACAATAAACATTTCTGTACAGATTTGTATACATAATGACATCATACATATATTTGTCTTGATCATGACAAACAACCATTAGGTGAAGCGTGTCTAAACTTTAACTGGTAGTGTGCACCCTATTAAGAACAGCTGTTTGAGTCTGTGTTGATGTCTGTGCTCGGCTACACTCACACCTGCTTCATGTATCATGACTTAACTGAGCAGAGGAAACACAAGAGACCATGCTGGGCAAGTACTGAGACACAGCGGCTGTAGTGTAGTGGGGCTGCATTAACACACACTTAACACACTTCAGTACTCTAACACTAACACACTTCAGTACTCTAACACACACTTAACACACTTAAAAACTACTGAAACGGTAGAAAAATATTGAAAAGTATCATGACACAATATTAACAATGTTAATATGCAATAATATTTATATGATATAAATTGTACCAAGTATAAATAATTGTACCATTTTGTATTGCTTGTCTAAAACATACAACACATGATGATAAAATGAGATACTGACATCATCTCTGTCTGGCTGTTCTCAGAGGTCACATGTGCTGTGATGTCATTAGTTAACGGACACACAGACGACTGTAGGGCTGTGACTCCATCTCCCCTCATCTCACCTGTGCTGACTGACAGCGCTGCCACGCGCGTCAATGACGATGCCAACAGGAGGAAGGTGTATTTGTGTGTATTAATAATACCACATATGTTAATAATACCACATATGTTTTAATATCACATATGTTTTAATATCACATATGTTTTAATATCACATATGTTTTAATATCACATATGTTAATAATACCACATATGTTAATAATACCACATATGTTTTAATATCACATATGTTTTAATATCACATATGTTTTAATACCACATATGTTTTAATATCACATATGTTAATAATACCACATATGTTTTAATACCACATACGTTTTAATATCACATATGTTTTAATATCACATATGTTTTAATACCACATATGTTTTAATATCACATATGTTAATAATACCACATATGTTTTAATATCACATATGTTTTAATACCACATATGTTTTAATACCACATATGTTTTAATATCACATATGTTAATAATACCACATATGTTAATAATACCACATACGTTTTAATATCACATATGTTTTAATATCACATATGTTTTAATACCACATATGTTTTAATATCACATATGTTAATAATACCACATGTTTTAATACCACATATGTTTTAATACCACATATGTTTTAATATCACATATGTTAATAATGCCACATATGTTTTAATACCACATATGTTTTAATACCACATATGTTTTAATATCACATATGTTAATAATGCCACATATGTTTTAATACCACATATGTTTTAATATCACATATGTTAATAATGCCACATATGTTTTAATACCACATATGTTAATAATGTCACATGTTTCAATATCACATATGTTTCAATATCACATATGTTTCAATATCACATATGTTAATAATGCCACATATTTTGGTGTGTTTACTTGCTTACTGGAAGTTCAGTTGCTGTGATATTGTACTGAACGTGTGTGTATGTGTGTGTGCATGTGTGTATGAATGTGTGTGTGTGTGTGTGTATGTGCATGTGTGTGTATGTGTGTATGAATGTGTGTGTGTGTATGTATGTGTGCGAGTGTGTGTGTTTGTGTGTGTGTGTGTGTGTATATATGTATGTGTGTTTGTGTGTGTATGTGTGTGTGCATGTGTGTGTATGTGTGTATGAATGTGTGTGTATGTGTTTGTGTGTGCGCGCTGTAGATCTGTCCTGCAGATCATTCATATTTCATAGCTAGAGAGCTGCTAAGCACAGAGAGAATGTACCTGAAGGACCTGAAGCTCATCACAGTGGTAAAAGATCACATCTCTTCTTATATCACAAACACACATAATCACATTCCTGTGTATGTAAACCTGTCAGCCCATAGTGATCAACTGCAAATGTGTTCATGTGTGTGTGTGTTGATACGTGTGTGTGTGTTCATCTGTGTATATGTGTGTGTTCACGTGTGTATGTGTGTGTGTGTTAACTTGTGTATGCGTGTGTTCGTTTTTGTGTGTGTGTTCATGTGTGTGTGTGTCAGTGGTTTCAGGAAGTGTTGGATAAGGAGGATTGTGTTCCTGACTCTCTGAAGAAACTACTGATCTCCACCTATGAGCCGCTATACACCCGTCACACACACTTCCTGCAAGAGCTTGAGGAGAGACTTTCAGTGTGGTAAAACACACACCCACACACAAATGCACACACACACACACACACTGATATCTGATCTGAAAAATGAATTTTTATCTTCCTCATTGCTGTGTAGTCATTATAGTTCATTACTGTATCATTTGTGTTCATTCATGATTGTAAAGGCAGAATTTTATGTTACACCCTAAATTTAAAAGCAGTGCCCTCCACAATTACTGGCACCACTGTTAAAGATGTGGATGTGGGAAAAATTCTCCTTTCATTTTAAACAACATAGAACCCAAATACAAAAAAAAGAAAAATCCAAGCTTTAATTTAAGTACATTACTTTAGTGAGAAACAAATCACACATTTAGAAAAACAAACAAACATGAAATCATGTGACCCACAATTATTGGCACCCCTGACAATTCCTCTGAAAATTTTAATTGATTTTTTTGTAAATATTTTTCTGTAGTTGTTTAAGTTGGTCAGGGGTATCTAGGAACTTTAATTAGTAATTCATGACTTCCTGTTTCCCTGGGGTATAAATATGTATAAATAAAACCTGATGGCCTCTGGCAGGAAGCTGAAGATGGTCGGCATTGGGCCTTTCAGCAGGATAATGATCCAAAACATATAAAATCTCACAAAAATGGTTCAGCAGTCACGACCTCAAGCTCCTCCCATGGGCGTGTCTCAGTCCCCAGACCTCAGCCCAATCAAAAACCTGTGGGGGGAGTTAAAGAGGAGAACATAGAGGAGAGGACACAGGAGACTACATGATGTAGAACGCCAATCAAATGTCAAATGTTATAGGAGGAGATTAAGTGATGTCTTTTTGGCAAAAGGGGGTTGTACAAAATATTAACATCAGGGGTGCCAATAGTCGTGGAACACATGATTTCAATTTTTTTTTTCTAAATTTGTGATTTGTTTCTCACCAAAGTAATTTACTTAAATTAAAGGTTGGATTTTCCCCACATCCACATCTTTAACAGTGGTGCCAGTAATTGTGGAGGGCACTGTAGTGTGTGAGATTAGAGTTAGAATTACCAAAGCAAAGGACTCTTAGTGTTCTGTAGTGGCTTTTCCAAGTAAATTATGTTGTGCTGGTAAAGAGATGGTTTTAAGTAAAGAAAGTGCAGACATTTGAGGCTGTTGATGTGCTTGTAGTGCTGTACTGTCATAGATAATCATAGGTGCCAGACACAGTGTGTGTATCTGTGTAAGGTAAGAGTGTGGTGGTCCAGAGCTGCATTGCAGTAAAATGATGTGTGTGTGTGTATGTGTGTGTGTGTGTGTGTATATTTAGGTAAGAGTGTGGTGGTCCAGAGCGGCATTGCAGTGAAATTATGTGTCTGTGTGTGTGTATGTGTGTGTGTGTCTGTATTAAGGTAAGAGTGTGGTGGTCCAGAGCGGCATTGCAGTGAAATGATGTNTGTGTGTGTGTGTGTGTGTGTGTGTATTTAGGTAAGAGTGTGGTGGTCCAGAGCGGCATTGCAGTGAAAGGATGTGTGTGTGTTTGTGTGTGTATGTGTGTGTGTGTGTGTATGTGTGTGTGTGTGTATTTAGGTAAGAGTGTGGTGGTCCAGAGCGGCATTGCAGTGAAATGATGTGTGTGTGTGTTTGTGTGTGTGTGTATGTGTGTGTTTCAGGGAGGAGGAGTCAAACGCTGATGTAGGACGTCTGCTGCTGAAGATCATTGAAGAGCTGAAGGTGATTGTGTCTGTGAGAGAGATCATATAACATACCTCAGGGACTTCCACTGCGTTCCTCTATGGGAGGTTTGTACAGGGACCTCCACTGCGTTCCTCTATGGGAGGTTTGTACAGGGACCTCCACTGCATTCCTCTACGGGAGGTTTGTCTCACATCCTCCAGCACTGGGTTCTTCCAAGGACTCCACATCCACCGCTGCTGAAACTCCCACTTGTGGAAAAGATTCTCTCTGTTCTGTTCAGGAAACTCATTCACCTCTGGGCTTCTGAAGACAGAAGGTTTTGCTGAAACAATTGCATCTATTATTCTCTTTCTAATTCTTTAATCCTTTAAGAAATTATCTTTCTTCACATCCCTCATCTCATGTACATCAATGGATCCCATTCTTAAGATTGTCATAAACATGAGAAGAAAGAGCAGACAGGTTCCATCCTTCTTGTTTTCTTTTCCCTCATACTAGTCTTTCTTTTTCTGATTGTTTAATTGCAGTAATGTTTTTTTAAATGAAAGTGTATTTGCGATAGCTCCCTATAGCCCCAGTATCACAGAAGTGACAAACTTGCCATGACAGGGACAAACATTTCTACACATGATTTAGCTGTTGTTTCGTCCAGAAATTTCTTCATTTCTTCAACAGAGAACATATATACATTTACATTTATGCATTTAACAGATGCTTTTATCCAAAGTGACTTACAAATGAAGGAACAATAGAAACAGTAGATCAACTATAATCAACCAGTAGAATCAGTCCTACAAGCATTGTGCCAACATTTGTTTTTAAATAGAGAGTAGAAAGAAGTATAGAGGAAAAGTGGTAGTTGAGTGGTATTAATTGGGAAAGTATTGTCAGAAAAGATGAGATTTTCATGTTCTCTCGCTAAATCTGTGAGATTTGACCATTATACAATCGTTTACAGTTTTTCCAGAACTATCCTCAGGCGTTACGTTGCTCACAATAACTTTAGCGTTACAATAACGTTTTACTCGCCTCATTCTGTCCCTTCTCCAAGCGTAAAGTGGGGTGACAGTACAAAAGTCTCCTTCACCTATACACACCCACAGAGAGTGTGTGAGAGAGTCAACTGGGTAAGATGGGATGTTTCTTCTCCTGCAGGCCCTGACAGCTCAGCTGCAGATGAGCTCAGAGTGTGTGTATGCGCTGGAGTGGGCATGCGCCGCGTCCCCGCAGCTGAGGCACACCTGCCGTGAGTTTGAGCTGCAGAAAGTGTGTTACGTTCCCTTAAACGTCTTCCTGCTGAGACCTCAACATCGGCTGCTGCACTACAGACAGATGATGGGCAGACACTGCAAACATCCCTCAACACATCCCAGCCACAGTGACGTCAGAGGTGAACGTCACAGCTGAACAATATTCTCTGAAAGTAGCTTAAGAAAAATGCTTCATAAAGAGAGTAAAGAAATATTATAATTTAAATGAGAAATATAAGCAGAAACAATTAAAAGCAGAGTTAAACCAATCAGTGTGCCCGTGTGTGTGTCTGTGTGTTGTGTGTGTGTGCCCCTGCGTGTGTGTGTGCCCCTGCGTGTGTGTGTGCCCCTGCGTGTGTGTGTCTGTGTGTGTGTGCCCCTGCGTGTGTGTGTCTGTGTGTGTGTGCCCCTGCGTGTGTCTGTGTGTTGTGTGTCTGTGCCCCTGTGTGTGTGTGTGCCCGTGTGTGTGTTGTGTGTGTGTGCCCGTGTGT
>JBAJNP010007223.1:10072-23203 GCA_036877545.1 Yasuhikotakia modesta | reverse complement strand
AAAAAAAAATCCTGTGGATGGCTAAGCTTTTGAATTTAAAGCTTTACCTATTATTTTAGTAATTTTCACAGCAATTATTTTGCATAATTTTTTCTTTCTTTAAATTTTCCTTTTAGATATCCATAATTACAAAGTCAGATAGCATGTTTCAAATTATGAAAACTAAATAATAGCAGAGACCCAGTTACTAATGCTCTCATTTACTTATTGGAAAAGGATAAGGGCAGGGAAAAAGAAATTCCAAACTAAACAATATATCACATCTGGTCATTGTCTTTCAACTTTGAATTGTCAGAGGTAACCTAAGAAAAAGACAGAAATAATGGTTAGTCCATTACCCATTTATCAAGAGTAAGGTGCATGAAATTGGCTTTTAACCTCACAGTTAGGAGATTTAATTGGAAATCATGCTTTTGCCAGGGGAAAGGAGGGGTAGGCAAGGTGTCCAAGCAGCATGATTAATGACTTTTGGGACATCAGATTTTGAACTAATGAGAGGTTTGGGCAGGGGCTGAGGTTTAGCTGACTAACCAGTCAGACCAGAAGCCGGACCAGAAGAAGATAAACAGCAATAGATAAACAGATTATAGATGTCTGTCAGACACATCAAACAATGATTGGTAAAATGTATCAATGTGTGTAGCTTGGCTGCAACATGGAGGAACAGATGCCAGAATCACCGTATTTAGACTGTCAGTCAATTTATTTTTACAGATATCGGGCACAGATCTGACATAATTGGCATGTTGTTTAAAATTAAAAGAATATTCACATAAACCCTAACCAATCAGTTTGGATTTAGCAACACTAAAGTACTTTAATGAAAGCTTTTTTATGAAAACTAAGCTGAGTTTTCATGTAAACATTCTCAGTTATATCTAAAGTGAATGTAAACAGATAATCAGGTGCATCAAGGTGTCTGTTCTGTTCATTAGTCCTTGCAGTGAAATTGTATCCTTTGAGCTCTGAGCTTCTGACCATATTGTGGCTATATGAGAAAACTTCACAGTTTTTACTTTACCGCACCCAATGGTACCATCTACCAGTGTGACTGGTGAGCTGCTGGTCTGGAACACAGGGCAACAGATACCACAATGAGTCCTGTGTCTGTAGAGGAATCACCTCCAGACCAATGCAACCCACAACAGATGGACAGACAGAGGGAGAGATAGAGGGTAAACGAGAAGAGCAGTCCACACAGCTTGTTTCAATATGGTACTTCAACAGCCTGGCTGCGCTCTGAGAGATATGTCATTGTAATGTCAGGGTCCCGGAGTTTGTGCCTAATTTGGAAGTGTTTCTATTTAAGAAAAGGGCTTTTCTAGGTAATTTAAATCTGCTAGACATGAAGTTGCTATAATCCAAACTGGAGTACAGGATAATGTCCACACAAGTTTTAAGAACATGAACAACAGTCTGGAAAGACTGACATACAGCATTGGGTTGTTCCTTGAGAATGCACAAACCTTGAACCTTGAGGCTGCACAAAGATCCTGTCATAACCAACAAAGCTGACATACAACAGTTCAACATCAAAATATTACATTCACAAATTTCATATGTCTAAAATGATTGCTTTGAGTTTATATACTACAGATACTACTATCTAGCTTAAATGTTGTAAATGCAGAAGTAGCTTTAGGATCAAATTACTTTGGATGTTAAAACATGTTCCCAAAACTTGCAACAAAACAACTCAAAACAAAAACAGCAATGTGCTGTATGCTTATGTGCATGCAGGTTATGTCTGTGTACAATGTATAGTCAATTACAACCATTTGGATCTTGTTTCAGTAAAAGTGTCTCCAGTTTTCAAAGAGGTTCATAGACCCTCTGCTCAAAGTCCCCTGGCTCCAGTACAAGCACCATTTTAGTGGAAATGTGTCCTAGTCAACAGCTGCTGTTGAGCCAAAATGGTCCATGTGTACTCAGGTCAGTAGCACTTCAGTATATTCTTTCTTGCAAATGTCCTCAGCCGGTTTCACTGTCAATACAAGTTGAAGTAATTGTATACACTTCCACCACAGCTTTTAAATATCACCAGCATATAAATCAGCTTTTTCCGCAAGCCATAAAAAGGTGCATTTTAAACTGAGATGTGTAATTTCCAAGAGGTGCAGATGAGATTCTGGGACATAAATGATATGCTGACTGTACAAGTATGAGGTTTGGGTAGTTCCACCTGTCGACTCAATCAGCATGTAAATTCATGCCATGCACCGTTTGCTTGTTAATGTATTTCACTCTTCATGCATCTGTGCATCTGGGTTCCACACTGTAAATATTTCATATCGTCATTTAACATTAACTTGTGCGACATGACACTTGACTGCTTTTACCTAATTGTGTGTCCATAAATAAACATTTATTTCTGAGAAACATGAGGGGGAAATAACAGGGTTTGTCCTGGGTTTTTGGTGGTAGCTAATGTACACACACACACACACACTCCTTACCAAGGTGAACTGTGACCTCAAATAATACATTTATGTTCCAGAGTGTGTTTTAAAGCATTTATGTTTTTAATTAATTTCTCAAATGTAGTAATGTAGGCATACCACTAATAGATTATAAAAGTCAGTACACACAGCTATATTATTTGTAAAACAAATTACAGAAGTCACACCTGCATATAAATATTGACTAAGTAGGCTATTTTCTCTCCCCATTCATCTAATTATTGTAGTTTATGTATTTATCTGAATTAAATTATCAGCTTCCATTTCATTATTGCTTTGTTTAAATGGTATCACCTCTCCCCAGTCAGAACTGAATGATTTTGTTGGTAATTAACATTCAAATTGTCCTGTAATTGTAAATAAACCATAAGAGTGTTGAATATTTAGGCTCAGTCTTACTAGCTATTCTTACTAAATGTGTAAAGTTCTGCAGTTCACTGAGTTCTGACTGATCTGAGACAGGGAAATCTCCCACCCAGAATCTTATACCAATACAGTGGATGTACCATTACATGACAGTTGACAACATCTGACCCTGTATTGATAAAAGCAAGGGAATACAATCATCTGTTTTCATATGATGTTAAGACATAATGGTGTTCAATGGCTTCACAATCAAGACACACACAACATTAACAGGACTGTATTCGAACTGACATGTTAAAATCTATTGCTTAAAACAAAAGATTAAGAACACAACTTATTCAAGAGATAATTATCAGGAAAAAAGTTATGTATTGTATGTACAATTAAAAAACACAGCAAATATTTTAAGTGCAGGCCAAAAGTTTGCTTAGATTGCCGCCAAAAAAAATCACAAAAACCAACCAAGCTTCACACAGCTGTTTCCAGAACCAACTAATTTCAGTCTTACCTTCTTGTGTCCCTACAGGGACTGAGGACAAGTCCTTGAACACAAGCCAAATATGAGTGTGTGTTTTATATAAAGGATTCAGAAGAGTGCACTCGGCCTGCATTTGGGGAACCAGAAAGCAACCTGAGATTTTGATATATATACCTGACCCCTTGTTTCCCGCCACTTTCTAATTATATTAGGATTAACAGGCTGGCATCATGAGGGACCAGAGCTGTGGGTATTATTGTGTTAATACAAAGAGCTTTGTCAGGGAGTCCCTGCACAAGTGGGCAATGACCCAATAATGAGACTGGCTACAAGTGTGACAAATATAGATGAGTGTAAATGGCATGCTGAGGCAAACAGGAGTCTTTGATAGCCACTTTAACAGAGGGCATGGGATTAAAGAGCTATTTTGCCCACTTAGCCTTGCATGATGCTGGCATTGAAGTTTCCACCCGCTACTACGCTATAAATCGCTATCGACCTTCCAAAGTCCAGCCCATTTTGCCTGAGGCGCTTCAGCATACACCAGCAGGCCTGCAGAGACCAGCTTTCCATCAGAAATTATAACAGCCTCTATTGCCCAGAATTAATTTTCCCATTTTAGGAGAACTTTGGGGTGCTTCATCATAATCACTGTTTAAACCACTCTATAATGACTCAATTCTCAATTCCAAAACTTTAAATATCAAAGTATCAAACAGTTTGTCAAGTATGTTCTCTCTCTCCTATCACAGGTCTCCTTCAAACCTAGCTCTGTCTTTAAGTTTAAAGAGAACTGTTACAACCAGTGTGAAAGCTGAAGGCCACAGTGATGAGGGGGAAACTCCCTAGATTGATAAACAGACTATATAAAAAGATAGATCAATGTACAGAATTTGTTTAGTTCTTGCTTTTAATAATTAGGTCAATAAATAAATGATTGTGACCTCAATATATTGACATTTTCACTTGTAAAACTCATGTATTGTGCACCTCGTATCTCAACAACCAAAGGCAATCTTTGACTTTAAAATATAAACTTTAACACCAAACACAAACATTGAGTATTTTACTAGTACTGAAACCTGACCATATGCTGTTAGGAGGACCCAGTTGCAGATTGAATGACAAGGGTTTGACAACACAGTAATACATAAGGGTAGTAGGTGCACAGGTGTAACAACAGTAGGAACAAACAAAAATAACTTGGAAAGACCACTGGAACAGTCTGAGACAGACATCAACTGGCAAACTACTGAAGCAGCAGAGAGCACTAAATTTATGAAACAAACATGTTTAAAAACACAGCCACAGTCGTGAGGGTGGCAGCGATTACAAACTAGCATATAAATAGAGAGGAAAGTGCATAAGGAACAGGTGAAGGCAATTCAACTAACAAGGACTCAATAAGAGCTAACAAGTGTGATGTAAAGAGGAAACAAGGAGGAGGAGCTAAAGAAGCACATGGCAGATGAGCAATAAACAAAACAAACAGTGTCATGGCAGAACCCTGACATATACTTGCTTGCTGTATATAAAAACAAATTTTTTATTTTATATTGTGATTTTTTTAGTATTTATGCATGTTTAGATGCTTTAATCCAAAGTAATATACAGTGAGTTTAACATTTTAAAAGTATGTATGTTTCTTTGAAAGGGAATCCTTGACCGGATAGCTTTTTCTCTGAAGGACTCATTGTAGCAATCTGCTGCTGTAGATTAGATTAGATTCAACTTTTCTGTCATTATGCAGAGTACAAGAACAGAGATAATGAAATGCTGTTAACATCTAACCAGAAGTGCAAGAATGTAGTGTTATATATACAGATAAGTGCAGGAATACTGCAGCATAGTGTAGCTACAGTATGACTCAGACCATCTCTAAATGAATCCAAGAGCCTAGATTTTACACAGACTCTCTGGTCTCAGTCATTCCAAGAAATTCTCCTACTAGCCTCCAGGCAGACTTATGCCCTGTAAAACCAAGTGCCAACTACTTTAGAAGTGCTTTAAAGTGTAACAGGCATCCCAGTGGATCTACCCTCATCAAGATGATGTCATGCTGGCAACAGACACGCAATTAGCCATCTTAACCAAAGTTTTCAGCTCGAATTGAGAAAAAAATGAAAAGTATCAGTGAAGCACTCATTGCGGACGGCTGGAATAAACAAGTCATGGGCAGATAGAGGCGAGCTTAAACTATGATAATTATTTCCCACGAGATGTGACTGTGTTGTGTTAGCCACTTGTTAAAGGACACTGTTTCAGCCTACAGCTTCTCTTCTGAGCTCCTGAGCTGTTTTAGTCAATTGATTTTTTTTTACAAAATGTTAACAAAGTTTACATACAGAATGTTTGTTTCATCTTTTAATTACCTGTCTTTAATTAGAGACACTCCAAAGTGCATCACAAGCAATTTATGAGGATTTGCAGTTTACACAGGACAATTATCAGAAGTGTGACACTATAACAAAATTGTCAAAGAAGCTTAAATGCACTATAGTTTTTACAGTTTCTCCACTCAGTTTCCCACCTTTATGTTTGTGAAGCTTGGATATCAAAGATGATGTTTTAAAACTTTCTTCACCTGTTTGCTAGGACGTCTCTATGCCAGGGACTCTTGTCAGCACAAATCATTTATCTTTTATTACTATTTCTGAAAGCCTATTTTATAATTTGATTTTGCCTTCATCTTTGTTATGAGAACACTATTGGATTGCACATGGCAGCATCAGGAGCCGCATAAAGGCTTATGAAAGCTTTTTGATTTGATAGCTCTGAGCTTCTGTTTACGTCTTGATTGGTCTTTGTATTAAAATGTTGTCAAGAGCCCAAGTCATGGAAAGCTGGTGCCAAGAAGAAATCATCTGCGAACTATGAATCAGCACAGCTGTAATTACCCTGACAATCAACAATCTCTTGAAAAAGCCAAAAATATTGCAGTCTCTTACTTTATGATCCTGGCCTCATTAAAATATCATGTTTGATGAATACTTTGGAGCACAAAGTGCTAATGATTAACAGCTATGTTATAAATCACTCAATAAGTGCTTTAGGGGATGAAACATGCTGTAAACACTGAGGAGAAACAAGCTGCAGAGAAGGTGAAGATGAAACAATTCAACAAGCAGTGAAACTTATGTCATTGTTTACGCATCCTTGTTTACTTGGCACTTATATTGTGCCAAGGTTGCTGTTATATTTTACTGTGAAATGCAAAAGGAACATCACAATCCTGTTTTCTGCAAAATGACAGTTTATTGTCATCACCTCTGTCTAGCTTCACAAAACAGTCCATATGAGTTTACGCAGTATACAACAGTTTCAAAGTCTTTCATCATACAATGTTATCCTGTCATACAGACTGAAATTTCATTTTAAATCATATTGAGTCAGTAAGTAAGAGTAAGTCGAGATTTGTTTAATTTGTGAACAAATCTCAGTTTTGAACCATATTTTTTTCAATTAACCTGTTAAATTCACTGACTAAATAATTCAGCTGTAATAAATAACTAAGTAATTATTGTATTTTGGTGACATAGTGTCTGACTATAGTAGGCCAATATGTAATGTTTGTACAATGTATAAGTAATGTTTGTAAATGTTATTGTAACATCCTTTTTTTAAATAAAAGCGTGTATTTCTGGCAAGCTGGTGTGTATTTGTTGCTGGTCAACAAAATGTGATCTGTGGTAGTCCACCAACTGGTTCATCTAAACAACAATGCTGGTCCAAGGGGGTCTGTTCAGTTAGTCATTAATTAAACTATACTTGTTAAGAATTGTGTTATTTGTTATGGAGATTTTATTTTCAGCAAAGGATTTCATTATGGAGAAAAGATAAGTGTTGGGAATGGGAGGTGGTGCCAGAGAGAGAGAAAGAGACAGAAAGCCCCAGGCTAACATTACTCGCACACCCCTCTACTTGCACAGGTTACTGCTTTAAAACAGATTTGAGCTGTCCCTGATGACACCTCATGGTTTTTCTTCTGAGGTAATGGGATGCCTGGGGAAGGCCAAAGAAAGTGAAATAGAGAGGGCTGAAAAGAATGAGAGTGATAGAGAGAGAGCAAGAGAGAGAGAGACAGGTGAAAGTTACCAGACTGATACACTGACAGTTATACCTATGGGCATTGAAGTCACCTCTACATGATCAAAGCACTGGTTAGCCTTTAAGTCCTGATGGTCAAAACATTGTAAACCAGGTCAGAACATTTTAACGCAGTCAATCTGAGGTAGTTCAGAGAATGTTTTGTGTGATGCGGAACCTTTCACATATTATATATATTGAGATTAATTTTATAACTAATATAAAATTAATCTTGTTTGTATTTATTCTTTATACTTTAATTATATATTCTATATACTTTAATTATAAGAATTATATTTTTCTATTCCAACAAGCTGTTGTAAAATGCTGAAAAATATTATTCTGTGACCACATCTTGCATATTAATGCTGGGTACAAAAAAATGCTGTCTGTTACTAAATATCCAGCCACTGATCAAAAATGTTCTATGTATGTATATTGTGAGTTTACTAATACATGTGGGTTCCTTTGTTCCTAACCATGTCTGTATCAACAGCTCTGTGGACAGGGTGGTAATTGAGGAACTGTTTGAAACTGTTTGGACAGTCAGATGTGGTGACTGTTTCCATATGAAGTGTTTCCAATGTCAGTTTGAATGTCTTAGGTGAAATATGTGTAATGACACTTGAACTGGTTTCTCCTGTCTTATCAGAACACAGCATATCCAAGTAAACTGTTTCGAATGTCTACCCTGAGTGCGGCAATAAGAATAAGGCACCTTATTCCCTCATGAATTTCAAACCACTACTTAACAGCTGCCACAGAAGATTTAAATATAACATGGGCTAACTGCATTATTCATGGCATTTAGCTACAGAAATAATGAGTGTTATTGACCTATAACACATCCACCCGACACCTGTTATCCATGAAGATTTAAGTTTTCACTTCTGGCTTTTTTCCCTTTTTTAACAGCAAATGGACTTTCCCACATTGTCCACACAGAGGTTGTTACTTTGTTTGACTTGTGTAAAATATTGGCTGAAAATGGGATACAGGACTACCCTTGCTGCAGAATTGGTCACATTTTGTATTCATAGGCAAAAGTACAGAACTGATCAGGGTTCAAATGACTGCTATCCATACACAACACATTCAGCTGTTTTTGCTACTTCTAGTCCATTTTGTTTCTTTCACATCTTTTCGCTTTTTTCCATGTAAAAAAGGCAATTCAGTCTCACTGCTGTTTTTTGTTGTCTCCATTTTGGCAGTTGAAAATAAAACTTAATAAAGATTAGATATTGTTGTGTTGGAGTGACAGAATGCAACATTTAGACTAATGTGTCCTGACCCCCTCTGCTATTTGCTTTGCTAAGCAGAGAGAAAATGCTTCAGAATATCAGTGGAATAATGGTGTGACATGGAGAGAAAGATGGGCCTCATATGAAATGACAGTTAGAAAGAGAAACCTTAATATTTTTTGATATTCTGGGGCCACCAGAGAATGAGAGTTCCTTGATGTCTGTGGAAGATTAATGTAAAATGTTAAAAACTGTTCAAAACCTTGTCGTTCTCCCTCAAAACTGTAAGATATATATAAAGTCTGAGAATTTTATAAAAAGACACTCAATAAGGATCTTTCAAATAGCTCTGTGTTTTTTTAGATTTGATATTTAAGCCAGACTTGGATACCTGCCTAGGCCAGGACACAGTTAAACATACTTAACCTGTGCTTTTGTGTTGTCACGGTAACCAAGACACTCAGTGCAAGTACTGTATTGAGCCCTGCAGGTCCGCAATTTAAATTCTTTGCTAATAGAATCTTAGTTCTGATATTTATGAAGCAATCAGCTGAACTATTCTTCTAAAGACACAGGAACATAATGATTAGCTGATAACAAAATAAAAGTGCACCAAAGTCTTAAGTGACTACATTTGACATGTCAAATGCAGCATACAGGGAAAGCTGTAAAATTTTGTGCTTTAAAGCCACTGTTTAAAACACAAAATCACTGCCCAAAAACAATTAACAAATTACAATTACAAAAAACTATGTAGGCTCTACAAATACTACATTACTAATTTACAAACTTGTAGTTTCTAGAAGTATTTGCATGTAAACTTGCAAATTTTTGTAAATTTGTCTCTGTAAACTGGCTGTTTAGTATGTTTTCAAACGACTGGTTAATGTCATTAATTCGTTTATTACAATAAATTATCATCTGCTTTGCTTGCACTGCAGTCTATTATCAGGAAGCTATTCAGAGGAATGCAGACAAAACAGGATTGCATGTATCTACAGTATTTTGTAATTCAAGATTAGCCGTAGTGTAAACAAAAGTGGTGTAAAATGATTTGTAATTGTTTGGGGTGTGTACTATTTGAATTCAATATCTTTACTCGATATACAGTAGAGCGAGAGAGAAAGAGGAAGAGAGTGAGAGACAGATGAGGAAGACATGAAAGAGGGACATGCAGTCTAGGCAGGGGCATAGCGATGATTATAACTGATAGGGGCGTTACCCCCACTGAAATTTCCAGGTTTTGTTAACCTAGTCACTCTGACACTGAACTAAATGGGCCATGTAGCCATAAACAGTAATCTATTCAAGGCTGGTAAACATAATGGGCCAAAGTTTCTCCAATGATACTTCAATACACTAAATAATTACTTTTATGAGAATACAGCTCAACAGTCATTCTGGAATGAGTGGAGTTTAAAAGAAAAAATGTCTAATTTTGATGTATAATAAATGTACCTAATAGGTACATAATAGAAATCTTTTTTCACTTTGTAATTCCTATACTTCTTTCTATGTTATTTTAAACTTGTGACTATCGCCATCTCTGTTTGAAGCATGAAACTGCAGGTGACTTTACATACACGTCATACACCTTATGTTGTATGAGAAAGGACAAAATTTAACTCGTATTTCTAAAATAAAATATTTAACAATGCATTTTTTGAAAACATCAAACCACCTTTTAAAAAATGGTGCTAAATATGATTATGGTTGCTAAATATGATTTATTTTTAAAGCAATTATTTTGGGGTTTATAAATTTAAACTCTATGCCTTTAATGTGGTGTCTGATTAAAAAGCTGTAGTTAGATTAAAAATATCAAAGCAAGAAAGTTGGTAACTACAAAAATTCTTGAAAGCCTTTAAATCCTTAAATTATTCAAAATAAATAAAAAATTGAATCAAAACACCATTCATAACATTACCCACCAATTCCCTTAAGTACAAATTATTTATGACAACTGCAACACTTTGGGTAGCATTTAAAACTAAGTGAGAAATATTCCCACTTGTTTAATCTTTCTAAATAGTATTGACACAGTGCAGTATTTCTGCTTCAGCAAATTTGAAAAGAAGTTCACAAATGCAATTAGTGTCATAAACATGCTGATGAATGTCTCAAGGTGTGTCTTATAAACAAGTTGAGTGGAAAAGAACAGTAATAACATTAAAACCTGAAGCACAGATGAAACATGTTTTGCTATGAAATAATGTATGAAATAACTATCATATTTGCTATGATAATATAACCACATATACTACAGTATATGTAATATTGAAATTATTTTTATACACATCTGTTTGTATTTTGTTGTATTTTTATACACACACATTGTTTGCTTCTAAAGGCATTTGGCTGTATTTGCTTTTTGGGCATCAGCCTGTATATTTCTGCATGTATTCATTTGTTTTCAGCTGAAGAAATTAAGTCAATATGTCAGAGATGTCATAAAGACAGATAAAGGGGAGTTTTGGTGGTGGTACAGGGGTTTGGGCTTTTGCCCCTGATGGTCACACAGTTCCACTGCAGCAACTTCCTGTCACTAATACACTGATGGCCTGCTAACGTTATCAATTTCTCATGGAAATATCTCTTGTTGCATTGCAGCTGTGATACTCAAAGCTTTACTGGTTATACTGTAAACTACTGTAATTACTAGCTGTTTAATTCCATGTAAACAAAAATACATCTGAAAATATATAGGCTTAGACATGAATAATAAATGTCAACATTTGAATTTTACACAAATTCTCAGTTTATTTCTAACATCATGCATCCACTCTGCATCTCATAAATTGAGGTCAGTAGCTAAAGTGACTGCTGTGAGATGGCTATGTGCTGACATTTTACAGCTAACAGCAGAAATAAACAACACTCAGCATAGCCTGAATAAGACTGGCTGTCCTGTGCGAAAGGTTATGCACAAAAATACACCACATCAAATCAAACAGAATATACATGTGTGCAGGTAATCTAAACTAAATTCATAGACTGAATATTTGTGCCTAAGCAAAACTGTTTTATTTTTGTTCCTGCACAAAATATTCCACACCTGTTGAGTTTAACCATAAGTTAGATTTAGAATTTAGAAGCAGAATTGCAATTACCTCACATTTTAAAACAAGACTGAATGAGATTTGGCAACTTCTCCCTAAAATAAATAACTCTTATTTTAGCAATCTACTCGTACTCAGAGTAACACCCATGACTGAGAACATTTACCCAGAGATTCTAAACCCCTTAGTCATGCATTTTGTAAAACGACAAACAATAAAAGTAAATCAACAGTATCTAAGCCTCCTGTGAGTGATGAGGTCTCCACTGCTCATTTGATCAAATGTTTTGTTTTGAATAAACCAATTTAATTTCACGCCTGACTCAGTCTTGTAGACAGTGCCGAGCATTGGCTGGGTGTAAGAGGTTCCGGCTCGTTCAGTACACGCGGCCCACAGCTTAACCCAACGTACAGAACAGCGATCTCATCAATGCTCTCATTTTGGCACGCTTGCACCTGCTGGCGCATGCTGCTGTTGATGCAAAATAATAATTGAGATGTCATGTTGAGCTTGTTCTCTGGCACATCAATGCTACTTTAAATGGTAAACAGCAGATTTTATTTTTGCATTGCAATGCTGAGATGATTATACAGGGCTTGTTGCTCTCTGGATGTGTAGAGAGAAGTGAGGGGGTTTTAGTTTGGCTGCTCTTGTTACCAATGAAGGAACATTCAGCAGTATTATACAGCAGTTAGTTCAGGTTCTTAAATCTGATTGGATGGAGGCGTTCTGAAAGTGCTGATTATAAGACAGCACTGCGATGCTTCAGTTTGTATCACTCCACCACAGCAACCTTGGAAATAATAACAGGACAAAGTTATTGATTTTCTCAGACAGTAAACACTCTCTCATGACCTGCCACCATGTTAGAGCAGGAAATTCTATGTAAATCTAGTGTAAATATTTTGAACAACCAACAGTATGTCCTAAGTCTGTGGCGTATAAAAGTAGTTCCACACATATTGGGGATATTAGGGTACTATGGTTTCTCCTCATGCATTTAAATTTTGTTGTATGCTGATGCGTATGCTACATGTATATTATATATAGAGCCAAAATTATGAAAATTGTGTCACTGTCCAAAAACCTGTGTGGTAAAATCAAAAACTGTGTGGTAAACAGTAATAATATTTGCATAATATATACAGTATATTAAAATGTGGTCACGTACAGTACAGGCCAAAAGTTTGGACACACCTTCACATCCAATGTGTTTTCTTTATTTTCACAACTATTTACAATGTAGAGTTACACAGAAGACATCAAAGATGTGAATGAACACGTATGGAATTATGTAAAAAGTGTAAAATAATTGAATATGTCTTATATTCTAGTTTCCTCAAAGTAGCTACCTTTTGCTCTGATTACTGCTTTGCACACTCTTGGCATTCTGTTGATGAGCTTCAAGAGGTAGTCACCTGAAATTGTTTTCCAACAGTCTT